>CAUYQV010161045.1:0-43633 GCA_963574575.1 Galagoides demidoff
TGGCGGGCGCCTGTGGTCCCAGCTACTTGGGAGGCAGAGGCAGGAGACTCGCTTGAGCCCAGGAGTTGGAGGTTGCTATGAGCTGTGATGCCATGGCACTCTACCCAGGGGGATAGCTTGAGGCTCCGTCTCAAAAAAAAGCAAAATCCAACAACTAACAACAGTGTGTAAGTAGGAATGGGTAAGATAGATCCCAAATAAGTTTGTAAACATATCAAGGGTATTTCATTTCATCTAAACTCTATAGCTACAAACAAAAGGTATAACCAAAGCTGTTCACACAGAGCATAGAAAAGATAAATAAAAATGACACAGCAGTGCTCACTTCAGCAGCACATTTACAAAAACTGGAATGGTATAGTTTTTAAATGAATGGCATGTCCTACACAGGGATGGCATGCAAATTCATGACTCATCCCGTATTAAAAGAAAAAATAACACAGCAACTATCAAACCTACTGTAACAAACGGGAAAAACAATGAGAGATAAGAATTACCATGTAAAAGATGAAGACTCCAATCTGTAAAATAATATAACCCCCCCCCAAAACAAAAGCAGATTATCCCTTAAATGCTTATTTGAATACTTCAAATAAGAACTTGAATTCAATAAAACAAAACCTATACATAAGGGATAAAAGGAAAGCAGACTGCAAAATTAAAGAAAAACTGAAAAAACACCATCATTAAGAAGTCAGAAATAGCAAGAAGCACAATAGGCACAGATGAAAACAGAATGAATGAACTGAAGGAAGAGCCTTCAGAAGAAAAAAACCCAGAGATTAAAGCAACTAGGAGATAACATAAGAGCACAAAAAAATGATCCAATTTAAGGATAACTGGAATCAACAGAGGGATCAAAAATTTTAGGACTCAATGAAGGGAACAGAAAAAGCATTCACAGACAATATACAAGTAAATTCCCTTGAAATAATAAAGTCCTGAATCTATTCAAATTCCCACCTCTAATCCATCACAGAAAAATCCCATCTGTTTTACATTTAAAACATACACCCAGAACTGGACTACTTCTCACCACCTACACTGCCACCCTTCTTGTTTTAAGTCACAACCATCTCTCACCTGCACTGCTATAATCAGAATTATAATAGCCTCCTAACTGGCATGCTATTCAGCCACTCTCCAGCTTCTATTTCACTTCAGCTGCTTTTAAAATTATTTTAAAGGCAGCAACTTTGTGGCTTAAAGCCCTCTAGCAGCTTCTCATTTCTTTCAAAATAAAAACCAAAGACCTGGGCAGTGCCTGTGGCTCAGCAAGAAGGGTGGTGGCCCCATATACCAAGGTTGGAGAATTCAAATCCGGCCCTGGCCAAACTGCAACAAAAAAATAGCTGGGCGTTGTGGTGGGCACCTGTAGTCCCAGCTACTTGGGAGGCTGAGGCAAGAGAATCGCCTAAGCCCAGGAGTTGGAGGTTGCTGTGAGCTGTGATGCCATGATACTCTACCACACTCTACCAAGGAGTGAAACTCTGTCTTTTACAAAAACAAACAAACAAAACAAACAAAAACCAAAGTCCTTATAGTAGCCTAACTTGGTCTTATCTATTCTAATGCCCTGCACTCATCCTCCCTCTACCTCTCTCTGACCTCCCACTGTCCTCCCACAATGGACTTATAATCATCCCTTTAAACTTCAGATATGTTATCTCTTTGGTGCTCTGAAGGTGTTCCCTCTGCACAAAATGTTCTTCCCCTCAATATCTATATGGAACACTTCCTTATCTACAGGTCTTTTTTTTTCTTCTTTTTCTTTTTTTTTTTTAGAGACAGTCTTACTTTGCCAGCCTCTATAGAGTGCCATGGCGACACAGCTCACAGCAACCTCCAACTCCTGGGCTTAGATGATTCTCTTGCCTCAGCCTCCCGAGTAGCTGGGACTACAGGCACCCACCACTATGCCTGGCTATTTTTTTTGTTGCAGTTTGGCCAGGGCTGGGTTTGAACCCACCATCCTTGGTATATGGGGCTGGTGCCCTTACCACTGGGCCACAGGTGCCACCCCTTCAGGTCTTTTTTCAAATGTTACCTTCTCTGAGGTTAATCACATGAAACTACTGAACTTGGGGTAAGAAAAGTGGGAGTCTATGGGACTGTTTCCTGGGGCTACTCCCCTTACATACCCGAGGGCCCAGTGGAAAGCCATGAAAACAAGCAACATGATGACAGAGGGGGCTGACTTGATTTTGAAGCAAAGCACAGAAAAATCCCATACCCATAAGCAGTTTGTATTCTTGGTGACAAATAAGACCAAGGGCTGAGCAGGCCCGAGGTTGTTGTCATAGTTGGTGCAATAAATAGATCAATGAGTACACAGAAATTTTAAAGGGAAATCCAAAAATGAGACTAAAGGGGACCTTGTAATGTGTTCCACACATTCATGCTAGAGATACTAAACAGGGTCTAAACTATCCAAACATCTCTGGCTGATCACAAGTGTGTGCATGGAGGTGAAAAAGGCATAAGAAAGCCCAATGGAAAGTCACTGTTATAACAGACTTTTAAAATATCCAAACTTTGGGTGGTGCCTATGGCTCAGTGAGTAGGGCACTGGCCCCATATACCAAGGGTGGTGGGTTCAAACCCGGCCCCGGCCCTGGACAAACTGCAAAAAAAAAATAGCCAAGCATTGTGGCAGGCGCCTATAGTTGCAGCTACTCAGGAGGCTGAGGCAAGAGAATCGCCTAAGCCCAAGAGTTGAAGGTTGCTGTGAGCTGTGACACCATAGCACTCTACTAAAATAAGACTCCGTCAGGACAGTGCCTATGGTTCAAAGGAGTAGGGCGCCAAACCCATATGCTGGAGGTGGCAGGTTCAAACCCAGCCCCAGCCAAAAACTTCAAAAAAAAAAAAAAAATCCAAACTTTGAAAGTGATCCCAACACACAAAAAGATCTACAGGCAGAGGGTTAAAGAAATGTGTACTGTCTCGAGTGTTTTAGTATAACCTTTGACCAGCTATTAATTGATCACTAGCCTAGTAGACATAGGTATAACTCCAACAAGCCAGACTTAAAGTTTTTTTCTTTAATAAGAAAACAGGATAGTGGCTCATGTCTATAATCCTAGCACTCTGGGCGGTGCCTGTGGCTCAGTAAGTAAGGTGCCAGCCCCCTGAGGGTGGCAGGTTCAAACCTGGCCCCAGCCAAACTGCGACAAAAAAATAGCTGGGCACCTATAATCCCAGCTACTCGGGAGGCTGAGGCAAGATAAGCACCTAAGCCTAGGAGTTGGAGGTTGCTATGAGCTGTGTGATGCCATGGCACTCTACCAAGGGCGACAAAGTGACTGTTTCTACAAAACAAAAAACACAACAATCACAACAGAGCAACAACCCTTAAAAGAGGGAAAAACAGAAACCAAAGCTACAATACATTATGTAAAATACCTAGTTTCGGTTTGGTGCCTGTAGCTCAGTGGCCAGGGCACCAGCCACATATACCAGAGCTGGCAGGTTTGAACCCAGCCCAGGTCTGCCAAACAACAATGACAACTACAACAAAAAAAATAGCCAGGCGTTGTGGAGGACACCTGTAGTCCCAGCTACTTGGGAGGCTGAGGCAATAGAATCGCTTTAGCCCAAGAGTTTGCTGTGAGCTATGATGCTACTGCACTCTACCCAAAGCGACATAGTGAGACTCTGTCTCAAAAAAATAATAAATAAAAATAAATAAATAAAATAAAATACCTACTTTCAACAGTAAAAAAAAAAACCAAAAAACTATTACATATGTGAAGATGCAGAAAAGTATGACCTAAACTCAGGAGAAAAAAACAACAGGAAATTGAAATCGTGCCTGAGTAGACCCAAATGCCTGACTTCACAAAGACTTCAAATTTCTTTAAAGAAAGAAAAATATGGGCTGAGTGCGGTGGCTGACACCTGTAATCCTAGCACTCTGGGAGGTCAAGGTGGGTGGACTACTAAAGCTCAGGAGTTCGAGACCAGCATGAGCAAGAGTGAGAACCTGTTTCTACTAAACGTAGAAAAACCGATCTGGGCATCATGGTAGGTGCCTGTAATCCCTTCCACTTGGGAGACTGAGGCAAGGGAATCACTTACACCCAGGAATTTGAGGATGCTGTGAGCTAGGCTAACAGCACAGAACTCTAACTTGGGGCAAGAGAATGAGACTCTATCTCAAAAAAAAAAAAATTTTTTTAAAGTAAATAAATAAAAAAGCCAAACAGAAATTGTGAAGTTGAATACCAGAGTAGAAGAAAATAAATCAATGAACTTGAAGAAAGTACAATGGAAATTATCTGAAGAAGACAGAGAAAAAAACGAAACAAAATGGAGCTTCAAAGATCTGCGGAACAATGTCAAGTTCCATCTGTGGAACAATATATACAAAGTAGAAGTTCCAGAAGAAGTGAATCCAGAAGATAAAAATAATGACCCAAATAATGCACGCTGATTATTTTTAAAAATGTATTTAGACTCAAGAAGCTCAATGAACTACAACTGCAATACACACAGAAACTCATAACTAGACATAACACAGTAAAAATGATGAAAGCTAAAACCAGAAAATTTTGAAAGCAGCAAAAACAAAAACAAAACCTAATCCTGTGCAGGGAAGCAACAATATAACAGCTAACTTCCCATCAGAAACAAGGGAAGCCAACATACAGTGAAATGATATTCAAGACAAAATTGCCAAGCAAGAATACGATATCTAGCAAAACTATATTTCAAAAATGAAGGTGAAATAAAGACATCCTAAAGACTTACAGAGAATACAGTGCCTGCGAATCTGACTTATAAGAAATTCTAAAGGAAGTCTTTCAGGCTAAAAGAAAATGGCACCAGATGGTAACACAAAGAAATGAAGAGCACTGGGAGGGTGGCACCTGTGGCTCAAAGGAGTGGGGCACCAGCCCCATAAACCAGCGGTGGCAGGTTCAAACCCACCCCCAGCCAAGAACTACCAAAAAAAAGAAAAAAAAAAAGAGCACTGGGAAACAAATCTGTAGGTAAATATAAAACATATATTTTAAAGTTTTTGTCTAGTAAATTCTTTTAAAAATGTAAGATTAGTAAAGTAGTAATAATACTACAGTGTTGGGTGTACAACAAAAATAGACATAATACAATAATTGCAAAGAAGCTTCATTACGGAATTAAACTAGCAGTAATTTAATTAAAATAGGCTGTGATAAGTTAAAATGAATATTGTAATGTCCAGAGAAAGTACTAAGAAAAAATTAAAAAATAATAGAAATAAACAAAAGACAACAGAAAAATCATGCATTAAAAAATGTCTCTTAAACATAGGTAAGGCAATAAAAAGAGGAACAAGCAAATAGAAAGATTAGAGACATCCCCCAAAAAACAAAATCAAAATGGCAGAGGGAAATCTAACTATATCACAAATTACATTTAATATAAATAGCTTAAAGACTACACTCAAAAGACAAAAATTATCAGACTAGATGAAAAAATAAAATCCAACTCTATGTTGCCTATAAGAGATACACTACAGAGTAAGATACAAAAAGACTGAAAATAAACAGATAAGAAAAGATACATATGCAAACAGTAATAATAAAAGAGCTTAATATCAGACAAAATAGACTTCAAGACAAAATATTTCTAGAGACAAAGAAATACATCATCATGATAAAAGGGTCATGATGTCAGAAATATATAACAATTATAAATATATAATCCACATAAAGCAAAAACTGACAGAAAGAATAAAGAATTCAACAATAATAAAGATTTCAGGCCGAGCACAGTGGCTCACGTCTATAATCCTAACACTCTGGGAGGCTAAGGTGGGTGGATAGTTTGAGCTCATGAGTTTGAGATCAGCAAAATGAGTTTGAGCAAAAGCCCCAGCACTCTACCTAGGGTGACAGTTTGAGACTCTGTCTCAAAAAACAACAACAACAACAATAAAGATCTCAGTATCTTACTCTCAATAATTGATTAATAACCCAAACAGAAAATCAGCAAAAATAGTGCTGCTGTTTTTATACATAAAAGTTTATTCTAACACAGGCATGCTCACTGGTTATGTATCATATATGGTGGTGGTTTTTGTACTACAACTGTAGAAATGAGTGTTGCAGCAAAGATCACATGGCCCATATTTGCCACATGGCCCTTCATAGAAAAAGTTTGTCAAACTATGTGATAGGACATATACCCAAAAGAAATAAGTACATATGGCTATAAATAAGAATTTTTTTTTTTTTTGAGACAGAGTCTCAAGCTGTCCCCCTGGGTAGAATGCCATGGCATCTTAGCTCACAGCAACCTCCAACGCCTGGGCTCAAGCGAGTCTCCTGCCTCAGCCTCCCAAGTAGCTGGGACCACAGGCGCCCGCCACAACGCCTGGCCATTTTTTGGTTGCAGCCATCATTGTTGCTTGGCAGGCCCGGGCTGGATTCGAACCTGCCACCTTAGGTGTATGGGGCTGGCACCTTAGCCACTTGAGCCACAGGCGCCGAGCCTATAAATAAGAATGTTAACAGTAGTTTTTATTAATAACAGACCCAGTGTGGAAACAAAAGATTGTGGTCTGTTAAAATAATGGAATGATACTCATTTAAAAAGAACCACTGCTACATATAACATAAAATATATCTCATAGGCACTGTTTGTTTGTTTACTTATTTATTTTTCTATCTATCTGGCTATAGAGATAGAATCTGGCTCAGTTGCTCAGGCAGCTGAGGTTGCCTGATGATCACAGCTCACAGAAGCCTTGAACTCCTGGGCTCAAGTGATCCTACTAGCCTCAGTCACCCAACTTAGCTGGGACCACAAGCATGTGCCACCACATCAAGCTAATTTTTAAATTTTTTGTAAAGATTAAGAGTCTCACTATGTTGCTCAGGCTGATCTCAGATTCCTCAAGTGATTCTCCTGCCTTGGCCTCCCAAAGTACTAGGATTATAGGCATGAGTCACTATGTCTACTCATCATAAGCATTATGTTAATTTAAGCAAAGAATTCAGACCCAAAGAGTATATACTGTATGATTTCATTTATATGAAGTATAAGAACTGTCAAAACTAGTATCTAGTGATAGAAGTCAGAATAATAGTTACCTCTGGAAGGAAGGCATCCCTCTGAACAGAGACTTTAGAGACCTTTCTAGGATGTTTGTAAAATGTTTTGTGTCTTGATATGCATATGGATGAAACATATGTAAAAATTCATTAAGGTATATACTCTTAAAGATTTGTGCATTTTACTGTACATAAAACAATTCAAAAACTTTTAAAACTTTTTTCTGTAAAAAGTAGGGGGAAAAATTCCAAAGAGTACTCTCGACTAATCTAGTGACTTATAAGAAACCATTCAGTCAAGCATTTATCCAAAATGAGATGAAAATGTATATAATACATTGTATTATATTAAAACCTGAAATTTGTTTTTCCTTTTTTTTTTTCAAAACCTAAAATGTTTTTTAAAAATTTAAAAAATAAAACTTGAAATGTGAAAAAACCAGTAACTGATAATAGCTGGATGTATTGAAAAGAAAAATTATCAAATCTGGAAGTTTATATTAATTTGTTGCTGCTTATTAAATAATAAAACAGGCTCGGCACCTGTGGCTCAAGCGGCTAAGGCACCACCCACATACACCTGAGCTGGCGGGTTCAAATCCAGGCCGGGCCCAACAAACAACAATGACGGCTGCAACCAAAAAATAGCCAGGTGTTGTGGTGGGCGCCGTAGCTGGTGCCTGTGGTCCCAGCTACTTGGGAGCCTGAGGCAGGAGACTACTTGCTTGAGCCCAGGAGTTGGAGGTTGCTGTGAGCTGTGATGCCATAGCACTCTACTCAGGGGGACAGCTTGAGGCTCTGTCTCAAAAAAATAAAAAATAAATAAATAAATAATATGACAAAATTCAAAATGGTCAATCTGGGATAAGTTACTTCAGGGAGCTACAGTTTAAAGCTAAGAAAACTTATGAACCAGATTCCACATTCAAATTAGTTTTGCTCTAAAGAAGTCCATGGTCACAGTCCACACCCCTAGTATAAACTAGGGCACAACTCAATGACTCACTCTCAAGGAAAGGAGAAAAATAGACGTATATCATTTTAAAATCTATTACTCTTAAGGAAAGGAAAAAAATAGACATATATCGTTTTAAAATCTATTGCTCTTAAAGAAAAAAAACAGACATATATTGTTTTAGAATCTATTACTTTGACTTGTTAATCTTCATAATTATTTTTCATTTCAAACCACAACAAAAATGAGCATAAGGTTTTTGTTTGTTTTTTGAGACCGAGTCTCAAGCTGTTACCCTGGGTAGAATGTCATGGCATCATAGCTCACAGCAACCTCCAACTTGGGCTCAAGCAATCCTCTTGCCTCAGTTTTTCTATTTTTAGTACAGATGGGGTTTCACTTTTTGCTTAGACTGGTCTCGAACTCGTGAGCTTAAGCCATCCATCCACCTCGGCCTCCCAGAGTGCTAGGATTACAACAGGTATGAGCCACTGCACCCAGCCAAGCATACAGTTTTTATATTTATCAGAATGGAGACACAGATTAGAAAGATAGGAGAAAGAGAAATGAAAAGCAGAATAGAGGTTACCAGGGGTCACAGGTAGGAAGAGTTATTGTTTGATGGGTACAAAGTTTTTGTTGGGGAAAAAATTGGGGGTAGTAATAGTTAAACAACAATATGACCATGTTTAATGCCTGTGATATGGCATCAATACACAAATGGTAAAATGATAACTATGTTATGCATATTTTTTTAATTTCAGTAACAGACCCAAAAAAGCTAAAACAATCTGCAAAAAGAACAAAGTTGGAGGTCTTACACTTCCTGATTTCAAAACATTATAAAGCTACAATAATCAAGACAACGTGATTTTGCCATAAAGACAGACCTCTACACTAGTGAAACAGAACTGAGAGCCAAGAAATAACCCCTTACATAAACGGTCAAAAGATCTTCAATAAGAGTACCAAGACCACTGGGGAAAGGACAGTTTCCCAAAAAATGTTAGGAAAACTGGATATTCACAAGCAAAAGCAGGAAGCTGGACCCTTACTTTATACCATATACAAAAGTATCTAAAAATGAATTAAAGACCCAATTTAAGACCTAAAACTATAAAACTCCTAGAAGAAAAACATCAGGGAAAAATTGAAGGACAAAATAATCTGGCAATTATTTCTTTATATAACAGCAAAAGCACATGAAAAAATATGTAAGTGAGACTACATCAAACTTAAAAACAGTGCAATCAACAAAGTAAAAAAAGTAACAGAGTAAAAAGAAATACATGCATTATCATATATACCTCATAAAGAGTTAATATGTAGAATACATAAAGAACACCTACATCTCAACAAAAACAAAACAGAAATAACCCAATTTTAAAATGGGCAAAGAAGTTGAACAGACATTTCTCCAGAGAATATGCACTAATGGCTAGCAGGCCTATGAATAGATAGTTTCACTCCTCATTAGAGAAATGCAAATCAAAACCACAATGATACAGTGCTTATGCCCTTAAGAAAACAACCAAAACAACAAGATATCACCTCACACCCTCCAAAATGACTGCTACCAACTCCCCCCCCCAAAAAAAATACCAAAAACCAAAATAAGTGTTAAAAATGTAGAGAAATTAGAAAGTTTGTATACTACTAGTGGGAAAATAAAATGGTATAGCTGCTATGGAGAACAGAATAGAGGCTCCTCAGAAAATTAAAAATAGAACTAATATATGATCCAGGAATGTCACCTCTGGGTATATATTCAAAAGAACTGAAGGCAAGATATCAAAGAGATATTTGCAAACTTGTGTTCACAGTAGCAATATTTATAATAGCCAAGAGGCAACAGGAACCCAAGTGTCCATTAAGGGAAGAATAAACAAAATGTGGTATATACGTATAATGTAAAGTCATTCAGCCTCAAAAAAGAAGGAAATCTTGTCACATGCTACAACATGAACCATGAGGACATTAAGCTAAGCAAAAGAGCCAGTTACAAAAAGTTACTGCATGATTCCACTTACATGAAAATATCTAAATAGTCAAATTCATAGAAAAAGAAAGTAGAATGAAGTTGTCAAGGGTTGTGCAGAGAGAGGGAAATGGGACATTGCTATTTATTGGATTCAGAATTTCGGGGGAGGGTTGAAGTTTTTTGGGGTTCAGGTTTTTTATTTTTATTTTTTGAGACAGTGTCTGGTTCTGTGGACCAGGTTAGCATACAGCGGCCCAGTCATAACTCACTGTAACCTGAAACTCCCAGGCCCAAGTGATCCTTCCACTTTACCCTCCCAAAGCAGCTAGGACTACAGAAGTGCACCACCACACTCGCTAATATTTTTTTTGTAGAGATGGAGTCTCACTATGTTGCCCAGGCTGGTCTCAAATTTTCAACCTCAGGTGATCTTCCTGCCTTGGCACTGAGGTTACAGGGACCTGAGCTACCACACCCAGCCCAGAATTTCAGTTTTGTAAAGATAAAAAAATCCTGGACATGTGTTATATAACAATGTGAATCTACTTAAACTAATGAACTATATATTTTAAAATGGTTAAGATGGCAAATTGTACATTATTTTCTTACCAGTATTGGAATTTTCAAAATTATTTTCAAAATTTTCAGGAATACAGTAACTTGGAAAAAATAAAAAGATGATAAATGTTAAACATAGGTGGTTGGTATAAAGCCATCACTATTAGCAGAATATCAAACCAAACCACATGCTCTGCTGAGATTGAGTATATCGTTGTTATAGATGCCACATAGTAGAGTGGGTAAGTGAAGGCTCTGGAGCCAGACTGCCTGAGATTCCATTCCGGCTCCATCACTTCATGGCTGAATGACTTTAAGCAAAATACTTACCTTCTCCACTTCTCAGTTTCTTTATCTGTAAAATGCAAATAATGCTAGCGTCTTCCTCACAAGATTGATATATGGTTTTAATGAGGTCATACAGATATATGTATGATGTAGTCCTTAAAACAGTGTCTAACACTAACAAATCAGTCAATAAACACTGCCTGATATTAACTGCAATGAAGAACATGTTCCACAAAAATGAAATATTCTAATCATAGATTATACAAGTTTCCTTACAAAGAAATGGGAACTTTACCAAGATCATGGGTTACTGGAAATAGATCATAATTATAGGTATTATTAGAACTTTGAAATGGCAACTTTACTAAATTTAGATGATGTGCAATTAAGAAACTGGAATAGTCTAAAGTACTCTAAATATACAGAAGGTATGATTTTCAAGCCTTAGGGTACGTGAACTTTAACATTGGCAGGCATTATATGGATCTGACAAACTAACAAAGGATTGATTGGGCTATACCCAAAGGTAGACCTATAGTTAGTAATTCTAAATTTAAAATATAAAGTATTACAAAATCTATTTATAAAGAGAACAACTGAGGAAAAAGGGAGGATGAGAAGGGTAGAAAATAATAAGAAAAACAAATAATCTTCCATAATGAGAATGTCTAAAAGTGAAAGATTTTTAAAAATCATTATAATCATGTTATTCAGAAATATGGAGAATAATACCAGAAGAAATACTTATGATTACCCATGGAAGCCAGAATAGGGAGTTGAGGGAGGAAGGAAAGCAGAGGACAGTGTGTTCAAAGTTACCCAATGAAACATTATTTATAAGAACAAAATATTTGAAACAACCTAATTATCCATTAAAAGGACATTGGTTTAATAAATAATGATTCATCTAGGCAATGAGATATTTAAATGTTTTTGAGAAGTTCTCTATATACTGATGCAGTAAAATTATTGTTAAGTGAATATGATGAGGGAGAAGAATGTATATATACTGCCTTGCATATACATAAATTGTGTGTCTGAAAGGATAAATAAAAAAAGTGTAGCAGTGACAATCTATTGGAGAATGTAAATTGAACAGATAGAAAACTAAGGTTTAAGAAGAACTTTTTAGTCTACCTTTTTATATTTTGACATTGGAACAGCATAAACATCTTTTTTACTTTTTCTTTTCTTTTTTTTTTTTTGAGGCAGATTCTTACTCTGTCATCCTGGGTAGAGTGTGATGGTGCCAAAGCTCACAGCAACCACAAACACCTACGCTCCAGCAATCCTTTTGCTTTACTCTCCAGTAGTTGGGACTACAAGCACACATCACAATACCTGGCTAGTTTTTCCATTTTTAGCAGAGATGGGGTCTCACTCTTGCTTAGGCTGTTCTCAAACTCCTGAGCTCAAGCAATCCACCCACCTCAGCCTCCCAGAGTGCTAGGATTACAGGCATGAGTGATGGTGCCAGCCAATATGTACTCTTTTACAAAGGATCCCTCCTCCATAAATTAAATCAAAGCTCTCATTTGAATCTATTTTTTTAAATTCTGCTTTCAATTGTCTTAGTTTGAAGGTTTTTTTAAACTTTCTTTTTTTTCTTTTATGTATGTACATATTTATTTTATGAGACAGAGTTTTACTTTGTGGCCCTCGGTAGAGTGTCGTGGCACCATAGGTCACAGCAACCTCCAACTCTTGAGTTGAAGTGATTCTCTTGCTTCAGCCTCCCAAGTAGCTAGGACTACAGGCCTGGCTTGTTTTTGTAGAGACAGGGTCTCACTCGGCTCAGGCTGGGTCTCAAACCTCTGAGCTCAGGGCAATCTACCCGCCTCAGCCTTCTAGAATGCTAGGATTACAGAAGTGAGCCACCATGCCCGGCTCCTCACCTGAATCTAAATAATACTTATTCCAATTCAAACCCCAATCAACAGGTTCAAGAAATGTCGATAATAATTAGGAAAGGCTAGCTCATTATACCTACAAAATAACTGAGAATAAGAAAATGAAGGCTGGGTACCCGTAACTCAATGGTTAGAGCACTGGCCCTGTGTGGCTACCAGGGTAGCAAGTTTGAACCTAGCTTGAGCCCACTTAACAAAGCAAGAAGAGTCTTGGGGCCTGTAGCTCAGCAGGTTAGGGCATTGGCCACATACACTAGGGCTGGCGGGGTTCGAGCCTGGCCCAGGCCTGCCAAACAACAATAACAACTACAAAAAAAAAAAAAAAATAGCCAGACATTATGGCGAGCACCTGTCATGCCAGCTACTTGGGAAACTGAGGTAAGAGAATTGCTTAAGCCCAAGAGTTAGAGGTTTCTGTGAGCTATGACACCACAGTACTCTACCAAGGGAGGGGTACAAGTAAGACCCTGTCTCAAAAATAAAAATAAAAAACAAAGAAAGATGGCTCGGCACCTGTGGCTCAATCGGCTAAGGTACCAGCCATGTACACCTAAGGTGGCGGGTTCGAATCCCCAGCCCGGGGCCGCCAAACAACAATGATGGCTGCAACCAAAAAATGGCCGGGGGTTGTGGCGGGCGCCTGTGGTCCCAGCTACTTGGGAGGCAGAGGTGGGAGACTCGCTTGAGCCCAGGAGTTGGAGGTTGCTGTGAGCTGTGATGCCATAGCACTCTTCCCAGAGGGATAGCTTGAGGCTCTGTCTCAAAAAAAAAAAGAAAGAAAGAAAGAAAAGAAAATGATAAAGTTCCAAACAA
This sequence comes from Galagoides demidoff, assembly GCA_963574575.1. Classification (NCBI taxonomy): domain Eukaryota; kingdom Metazoa; phylum Chordata; class Mammalia; order Primates; family Galagidae; genus Galagoides; species Galagoides demidoff. The sequence goes on from CAUYQV010161045.1 coordinate 13,546, forward strand.
AACATTTCTTTTCTCATTTTTAGAGTTCTGGTTGTAAGAAAGGCACCACAATATCATCAGTTTACCAATAAATATCATTCTCATTAGCTATATAAAGAAATATGAAAAGAGCTCTCCTATTCCCCCACCACCAAGCCTCTAGCACTGCACCCAGGAGCATAGGATGCTGGCATATGTCAGGCTTCGTGTGTGGCTGCTCTGGAGTATTACTTTTCATTTCCTGGGAGGACATTTCTTCTGGTGAGCCAGATTTTCTTCTTCCCTTTCCAGCTACTCTGACAGCCCTGAATCCCACCATGTAATGACTCAAACCAATAAGACCGACCTTCTTGGCTCAGGCCCATAGCTCAGTAGTTAGGGCGCCAGACACATATACCAAGGCCGGCAGGTTGGAACCCTGCCTGGGCCTGCCAAACAACAATGACAACTACAACAAAAAAATAGCTGGGCATTGTGGCGGGCACCTGTAGTCTGCTACTTGGGAAGCTAAGGCAAAAGAATCGATTAAGCCCAAGAGTTTGAGGTTGCGGTGAGCTGTGAGGCCACAGCACTCTACTGAGGGCAACATAGTAAGACTCTGTATCAAAAAATAAAAAAAGATTGACCTTCTTTTTGCATTCTAGGTACTATGCTCAGCAGTTAGCTCAGGCACCAGCAAGCCAATGAAACTAGTGGAGTACATCTGCTAGGGACTGCCATGTTTCTTCTTGAAAGATAATTAAAGCACAGGTCAGAGCAAGATGATGGACTAGAAACATCTCCTTTCCAGTCACTCACAGCCAGGCAGGAGAAAGAAAACTCCACCCACCTCTCGCTGAGGGGATATAACCAAAAAAACCCAAGAAAACCAACCTGGTGGGTTCCCAGGTTCTAGGGGCACAGTGAAGCAGTGGTGGACTACAGAAGCCAGAGAGGTCTGAAGCTGAGGAAAACCAGCATAGAAGTGCTTAGGAATGGGTAGGGGCCAACCTGCCAGCCCACCTGCAGAGGACTGGGGACAGGAAAGGTCCATCATGCAGTTTTTTTATTTGGGGCTAAACAGCTCCTTGGAGCTGCCTTGGAAGGCTGAAATGAGTGAGTAGACTCGAACAGCATCTAGTGTTCAGGACTGAATACAGGGTTGGGTAGATCTCCTATCTGCTTGGCTACTAGCTGAGCACCGCCATTGTGGAAAGGCCATGTGGGAGAAACAGTCCACAGGATCCTAGTGTATGGCTGGCTGGCTCTAGTATGCCTACTGAGCTCAGGCATCCATCCTTGGGGTGAGTTGAGTATCCCTCATGCCCCAGTGAAGGCCCCATTATTATCAGAGGGCACTGTTTGACATGTGTCCTAAGCAATCTGGGCAGAGCATTAGGATCTCAATCCAAAAGCGACTGAATGCTGACACCAGGCTCTGATGGAAGGCAACTAAGTCAGGAAGACAAGACTCATCCTCTGCAATTAGAGAGTGGCTTCTGGCCCTCATTTTTCACATAAAAACCCAGCATGTGTTCTCTGTCTCTTAATACCACAACACCACCTGGTGTCTAGGCAATACATTGAGATATATGTATACAGTGTGTGTGTGTTTCTTTCATTTTTTGCTCCTTTTCCCAATTTTTTTCTTTGTTCTTTTTTCCACTTCTTTTTTAAAATTATTTTTTATTAAATCATAACTTTGTACATAGATGCATTTATGGAGTTCAGGGTACTGCTTCGATATACAATCTGAAATGCTTACATTGAACTAAGTAACACATCCATCACAATTATACTCATTTCTTAATAGTTTTGAAATGTACCATTGCGTCATGCACATTAGGTGAGGGCCCCCCAAATACCCTTTCTCCTCCTATAGGCATTTTTTCTTAATACATATGGTATAGTTCACCATTTTCTTTTATGGATTAGTAGTCCTCCATCGTATACATATGCGGTATTTTATTAATTCACTCATGTATTGATGGGCACTTGGGTTTTTCCCACATATTTTTTTAAATTTTTTTAAGATAAGGTCTTATGGTGAACTATACCTTTGTAACAACCTGGATAGAACTGAATACCATTCTCCTAAGTGAAGTATCACAAAAATGGGAAAACAAGCATTACATGTACTCATGCCTAAATTGGGGCTTGTCAGTCAACACTTCTGTGCATGTAGTGAAGTAAAGCTAAACGGGAATCATATAACTGTGTGTATATGGGCAGGGGAGTTGGGTTAATTCACCCCTAACGGGTGCAATACACATATTCTGGGTGAAGAGCACACTTATAACTTTGACTTAACATGTACAAAAGCAAATTATGTAACCAAACATGTGTATCCCTGTAATATTCTGAAATAAAAATAAATGAAAGAAAAAAAAAGCCTACATCTTCAGAAATGAAAAACTTTACATACCAGTTAAAATGCTTTATGTTGCAATTAAAGAAAATGTCACTTAAAAAAATAAATAAATAAGGGCGACACCTGTGGCTCAAAGGAGTAGGGCATCAGCCCCATATGCTGGAGGTGGTGCGTTCAAACCCAGCCCTGGACCAAAACAGCAAAATAAATAAATAAATAAAAGTATGAGCAAAGAACCTAAATAGACATTTCTCCAAAGAAGATATGCACATGTCCAATAAACACATGGAAAAATGCTTAACATCGGGTGGCACCTGTAGCTCAAGCAGCTTAGGTGACAGCCACATACACCAGAGCTGGCAGGTTCGAATCTGGCCCAGACCTTCCAAAAATGACAACTACAACCTAAACATAGCTGGTCGTTGTGGCGGGCTCCAGCCCAGGAATTTGAGGTTGCTTTAAGCTGTGACATCACAGCACTCTACCCAAGGCTATAGCTTGAGGCTCTGTCTCAAAAAAAAAAAAGAAAGAAAGAAAGAAAAGAAAAGAAAAATGCTTAACATCATTAGTCATTAGGCAAATGTTATCAAAACTATAATGCACTATCACTTCACATCTACCAGGACAGCTATAATTAAAAACAAACAGATAAACAGAAAATAAGCTTTAGTGAAAATTGAGAGATCCTTGTGCATTGCTTGTACTCTTAAAATTTGTTAAGTGAATAAAACTTATGCTAAATGTTCTTACCACTATAAAAGAAAAGATTGTAATATTGAATAGCCACTGTAGAAAATAGTTTTCTGGTTTCTAAAAAAGATACTCACAATAATCAAAAAGTTAAAAAGTATCAAAGTGTCAATCAACAGACAATGGATGAAAAGCAGGTGATAAATACATGGAATGTAATATTATTCAACCATAAAAGGAATGAAATTCTGACACAGAATTGAGTCCGGAAAACATGCCAAGTAAAATAGACCAGATGCAAAAAGACAAATATCATAGGATTCCATGCATATGAACTACCTATAACAGGTAAATTCCTAGCAATAGAAAGTAGATTAGAATTTGCCAGAAGCTCGGGAAAGAGGGAAAGAGAGACTTATTGCTTAATAGATAAGCAATGACTTATCTATGAACTGTTTTGGAAATAGTGGTGATAGCTGCACAATATACTAAATGTAATTAATGCCTTTGAATTGTACACTTAACATTGTTAAAATGGGAAATTTTATGTTCTGTATATTGTATAGAGTTGGAGAACAGAGCTATAGTTATTGGATTGGGAGTTGGAAGAAAGATTTGTTCACAAATATTCAGCATGAGAAACTTCTTGGGGCTGATGAAACTTCCTGTTACTTGTCTTGATTGTGTTGCTGGTGTATTGCTTTGTGCATTCGTCCAGACTTACATTTGTCCAGAATTATACACCTATACATATCAATTTCATCACATATAAATTTTAAATATTTGATGTGCCTCCCCAAAAGTAGAAATGCTTTAAAAATAGTTTATAGAAACATAATGCTTTTACCTGCTAAAAAATATCCCATTGGTATCTTCAATAATTTCCAAAGAGCTTTCCATTTTTGTGTGATACCCTGTTTGTTTTCAGGACTGTTTCCTTACAATATGTAAGTTCAAATGTATGTTTCATTTGTGGAGACCTTGGAATCCTCCCAACTTATAACTACAATTTACAGAACATGTAGCAATGTAGCATTCATGAAAATCGAACAAGAATATTATTATTAAGTGCCACATCAAGTCAAAGAAATTTCATGATTTTATGATGGCTGCGTTGGCTCAATCTTCAACAATGGACAGGCAAGCTCATCATCATATTTGAAACTTTACTTTGCTTCAAGTTCAATTCTGCTCCTCTCAAAGGACAACGGGCATTGCTCCTCTGAGCGTGCCATTAATCATTTCTGAAGTTATGCCACTAAAATTTTTAGTAATTTTTATAAGATAGGAGAAGTGCTCTATTTTTTTTTTCTAAAATAAAACTCCAGCTATCGTCTTTACTCTGTTTCTTCCTGAAGATTCATGAGTCACATTATCTGTAACTATTTCTGATTTTCCATATTAGGAGTAATCATTTTTCTCCCAATGTATTTTTAATAAGTTCAATGGTGAGGAGTATTACAATTTCAGTTCTTTCAAAGTGTCTAAAGTGAAAAGCGGCTATGTCTGTCACAACTGTCTCCAAAACTTGGAGTTCTTTACCTGATTAGGGCTCAGCTGCTAGCAACTTCTAACACATTCCCTTCCCCCCCCCAGAAAATTTTCTGCATTTCATCTTTCAATTTCACTAAGTCCCCCTGCCTGTCCTCTGCAGCAGAATTTTCACTACTGATGCAAAATTTCTCTACAATGGCTTCCTTTGATGTCTCCAGACGTTCTAGTATATGCAAAAGTTCAGAGTCAACACAATCTATTCTTTATTTATTGTGATTCCTAATCTCCTGAAACCAACAACCAAACTATCATAACTAATTGAATCACATTGAAATCATAGATGTTCCATGCAATGCCATATGAAACACCAGTTTCATTATTGTTCTCAGAATAGCCACACAAAATGAGATTTATAGCTGTTGCAGTGAGCTTGGATGATCTGTAGTAAGTATGTTGTCTTTATGGAAATCCCAGAAGAAAGAAAACTCATGTGTATTCTTCCCCAGTATGTAAGAGAGGTTTTATTTGAAACATTGTTCACCCAGCTGAAACTCTGTGTGCTGTGATTTATTGAACTTCATATATGGATTTTACAGTTACAATCTAACAGTAATAGAAGCAGAGTTATCAACATGCACTAACGGCTTGGTAATATTTTCCTCTGTCTTCTGAGGCATAGGCCTATTACAATGTATTTATTTCTTACATTTGAAACCTTTTAAGTTATGCATTACATATTCATAGGTTTTCAATTATCTGCAACTATTTGAAATAATATGGACAAATGTTATGGTTCCTCTTGGGTCCTTAATAGAACCTCTTCCCATCAGGATTTAAACAGAGGTCCATAGCTGGGAATAATGTCTACCTTTACATTCTGTTTGCATTCATCATACATGGGCATACATATTCCATGACAACATAGGCATTAATGTAAAACAAAATGAGGTTTGTTGGGGAAACGCCAGCCGGGTTTCAGCAGAGTGCACGACTCCTCCATTGTGTTTGGGCTTAGGAGAGAGATAGGCTCGTATAGAGCACAGCTGCAGAGCCTCTGACCTTAGCCTCTAGCACCAGACTGTTTATTAATTCCAAACTGCTGTGTCAGCTACTTGCTAAGCTACCAAAAGACCTGGGAGTAGGAGGTAAGCCTCAGAGCCATCCAAAGTTATTTCGCCTCAGTTCACACCCTGGCCCTTTGTGGCTCATTAAATATGAGTCTTTCCATGAGCTCTCATGGATTCTCGGTCAGGGTGATTCTTTTATTTTCTGTTTTTCCTTTATTCTTTCCTTTTTTGAGGAAGTCAGAGTGCAGAGTGATCTTTGCCTATTTGCCCGAAAGGTCTCCTATATCTAGGATAGATAGGAAGGCCACTGCTTGAAATAACTGTGAAAGATTATTTTGGCCTTTTCATTCATATCTGAAAAGGGGAATACACGCCACTCTGTTTTCTGGGGTCAGAGGTAAATGTGCCTAGCTGAGGTCTGTCATTCCTCTGAGTCTTATAAGTCAGCCCCTATATTCACTTTTAAGAAAAAAAAGTTCTGCAGGGACTCAGAAATCACGTCTTTTGTTCCTGAAAGCAACTGATGGGTAAAGAAGGTTGCTGTACAACCTTAAAGGGGGACCATCGCTATCTAGATTCACATCTCTGTAGGTATTCTCAATGTGAGCAACACACACTATCCATCCGCCCACCCGGGACACACACTGCCCGTCCACTGAACAAAGTCATACATTACCCATCCATAATAGGCCTGACAATTAAGTTCATGAACTCTTCCTAGAAAAAGTGCTACATATCTCATTGCTGACTATCACCACAGGTCTTCTCTTGGCTATCTGACGAACATAGTGATATTCAGCAATGAGGTATGTAGCACTTTTTCTAGAATGAGTTTACAAACTTAATTGCCTCATCTACATATACCACTGCCAAAGCAAACATGAATTTAAAAATTATTGAACATGACCATACTTTTTATTGTCAAGTTTTCCTTCATCTTACTACTCTGTGGTCTGACTACCCTTTCCTTGGCTTACTACTCTATGATTTCTGCCCACACTATCGTTTAGCCAAGATAGTGCAGATAGAACAGTAAACAGATTTTAAAGAGCGGCAGGCATCCAGTCCAGCCAATCTTATCAATGGAGTTAACTGAGAGGCTAGAATGTGTGGTAAATAGTGGATTTTATTAATGTCAAGATTTCTCCTACGGGGCATCCTGGTCAATTATACTGACTCTATTCCTATGGTGAATGCAAGCATGGGCCCCACAAGCCGCAACAGAGATGATGGCCATGTATGACGGGTCGTGTTTCTCAGCACAAATGATTTATTCTAAATATGGTCACTCTGCACAAGCATGTACACATAGGGAACACTGAGCTCGTGATTGACTCGCTCTGTTTCAGTGGGAAGTGGCTGTCAAATCCAGTGCTTTTTTGGCCTTTTGTAATCTACTCGTGGGTACTGAAGCCGTAATAATGTACCATGCATCTATGCAGATGTTTATTTAGGTCAATTTCAAATGGAATGCTTCACGGTCAAGTGAACTACAGTCTGATTCATTGTGCAGAACCACCAATCTGTGGGTTACCAACAACACCCTGTGGGCTACCATCACCCCACTTGGCAGAGGGCTATGGTATTTCATAGGATTTACCCAACTTGAAGAAGAGATGGTTTTTATCCATGATCATGCCCTCTACAAAGGTAAAAAATCTTGCTGACAAAACCCCTACTGTGCTAGCAGTGAGGGTCAAGGTGTTGGGAAGCCACCTTCTGAGAAATGTGTGGGGAGTTGTCTGCTCATATCGCTGACTAAGATTCAGACACCAACCCCAGCTGTCAGATGGTTAAAACACGTATAGTCTTCAACGTATTTTCAGGATTACCTGTTCTTATGGGATTTACAGTTCAAGAAGAATGCTTTGCAGGAAAAAGTCATAATTCTTATTTAAAACAAAAAATTTTGCCTTCAGTAGGGTGCAAGTGCAAATTACCAGGTATTGCCAAATATCAGAATAAAACTTTCATGTTCAAAAACCCAGAAACCACTGAGTATCGGTGGAGTTTTTGTTTGTTTTTTGTTTTTGCTAAGGCTCAAAACAGCTCTAACGTTGGTCTTATGTAATTGACAGCCCAAGAATAGGGCATCTTTTATAGATTTGGGAACTTTTTCAGGATTGTGGCCTGCTAGTCAAGTTTAAGCACTAATCTGGTGCCTTGGGATAGAGATTTTAGTAAAATGCCCAGGTCTAGACTGCATTTCTGCCACTATCCAGAGGTCAACCCATTGGTAGCACTGTTAATTTCCAGTGGGAAATGGAAAGTCTAGCAAATTGTACTTAATAAACCTTAAAAGGTCTCTGAGGATTGCAGTCTAGTTACCTCCCAAGGTTAGTTGTGTGGCAAAACCCTGGTGTCTCTTCACATTTAAAGTCCCTTTCATATTTAGTCACTTGGGCTTAGAGGCCATGTAATATAATTAGAAGAGATTTTTTTTCAGTGGGGACCACTATCAAAATATCATTAGTAGCCTGAAAAGTTTAGACTTCATCTATTAATCCACATCATCCTTGGGTTTATCTAATTCCTAATGACACTTCCCAGGGAAGCTAGGGAGAGTGGGAGAGTAAAAACATATTGCATTACTTGTCAAGTGAAGACAAACGGATACAGGAGCCTTTATTAAAGGGGTATGGAAAAAAGGGCATTAACAATGCCCAAGGTTGCATATAAAATATCATTGGTGACAGCTATCTGCTCAGTCCCTGTAATGAAATGCTGCATTACAAGAATAACAGTCCCTTTTTTATAAGCTTCAGTAGTCCTCAGTGAGTCTTCAAGTCCCAGAGACTTTTAATGACTTTTCACTGGCCAGAATAGGAGATTGTTTTACAGTACCCCTGCTTCCAGTGATGCTTGGATAAGGAGAGTAGGTTTGTTTCCCTTTTTAAGAGAGGTAATATTGTTGCAGTGTTGCAACCACCAAGCTCTCCACAGTTCTGAGCCAGGTATTCAGCAGAGAAGCCACCCACAGGAGTCATGATGATGAGTGGTCCATGCATCTAGGCACTTAGAACATCCATATTAATCAAAAAGCAGGATAACACAGAAGAACAAGCACCGTCCAAGCCCTCCCGCTTCCCCAACAAAATGATTAACAGCCAGTTAGAATGGGATTTACATAAAGTTCCCTTAAATCTAACAATCCAGATTTTCACATCAATGCCCTGGGTAGTCTGCATAGTTCCCTGCCTGAGCAGCCATGTCAGGCCATCGGTCCAGATGCCTTTCTAAGCAGCCCTTTTCTGGGTTTATTCCTCTCATTTTTATTCTCTAGAAATGTCCACTTTCCCTCCACCAAAGTGTTGCTAATTTCTGTAATATTTCTAAATCTCTTGTAGATCCCCTCATTCTCAGAGAACCCCACTGCCCTCAGCAGCGTTCCTGTCTATAATCGCATGAGCCCTCTGCCTTTAGCCCATTTACACCAATCTCTATAATTGTAGGTGCTCTCTGGTTTTAGCCCATTTACACTAAATGGGATACTTCCCACTCCCCAGCCATTCGCCCTCCACCCACCATCCCAGCTCTCCTGAGCATGCCTCCCTCTTCCCATTAGTTCTGATAGCCTTATCTCTTTATCTTTTCTAGCAAATCCTTCCTCTGAGACTTCAGAACATGGCTTTCGCTGCCACCTCCCCAACTGCTGCACACCTCTGAACAGACACTAAAGAGAAACTTCATGTTGGAGCTTGGGATGGACGCACCATGGATACCTCGCTGAATCTGAGTCAGTAGAATGTTCAAGGACCTGCCCTTCTACTTTCCTTTTCCCAGGAGGGAATATCACTGAACTGTATGCTATTTCTGTCTTTAACAAAAAAAAAAAAAAAGGTCTCACTATGTCACCCTTGGTAGAGCGCCTTGATGTCACAGCTCACAGCAATGTCTAACTCTTGGGCTTAAGCGATTCTCTTGTCTGAGCCTTCTGAGTAGCTGGGACTACAGGCACCTGCCACAATGCCCAGCTATTTTGTTGTTGTTGCAGTTGTCATTGGTCTTTAGCAGAACCCTGGGCTGGGTTCGATCCCACCTGCCTTGGTGTATGTGGCCGGTGCCCTATCCACTAAGCTATAGGTGCAGCTTCTATAAAAGGATATATACCTTATATATATACCATATACATATATATGTATATATATAAATAGGTGCAGCCTATTTCCAAACCCAAGAAAGCCCAGAATGGAGTGATGTGCATCCCTGCAGGGTTGGCTATTACTATGCAAATGAAAGGTAAAAAGATTTTCTGAAGAAACTTAAAGGCAGTGAGATAGATGGGGTGGGAAAATTGAAGGCCCATGTCTGATTGGCTTTCCCCAAAGGTAAAGTCAACTTTCTCATATCTTCATAACAACAGGTAGTTTTATGTCTTGGAACAAGGTATCCTACCTAAGTTAGGCTCCTTCTCTCAAGCAGAGACTGGGAGATGGAAGCACTGTCTTCTTTGATGATTACATTTCAAAGGGGTGGCTCCCAGATCCTGGAGAAAGACTTTGCTGGGCTGTAAAAATGCCAAGAAGCTTTCAAAAGATTTATATCTCAAAGGAGCACAAAAAGAATTTACAAGTTTCTAAAGAAAATGCTCTAAGAAAAAGGAGGCCAGGCCCCTTTGATCCTGAAATACCATTACTGGGCATCTATCCAGAAGGAAAAAAAAAAAAAAACCCTTCTACTATGTAGATAATTGTGGAATTTTTTGCATCCCCATTTAATGCTTTCAGTTTTGGCTTTCATGTATTTTGATGTGTTGCTGTCAGTCAAATAAGACAATATTTTGGTCTTTGTAACAAATTGGAAACTTTGGTTTTGACGCAAAGTCTCATTGTATTGCTCTAGATGGAGTGCCCTTCATTTATATGAAGTACATGAAATAAAGTGTCTTGGTAGTGAAGCGCTTGAGTGTGAACTTTAGAATCACAGAGATCCAGATGAAACCCTGCCTGCCACCACTTGTGTGGTTAATGAATCTCTTTGAGTTTCAGTTGTTTCATCTGCAAAGTAGGGAAAATGCCTACTGTTTGGCTAAAATGAAATTTTGTACATGAACTAATTTATATCTTGTCTGACCTACCAATAGTGATTATTAAGTATGCACTCTGTATTTTTAGTATTTTAATCATGATAAACATAAAATCATGGTTAACACATAATCATGGTAATATAAAATAAAATAAAATTTCTTTGGTAGATACTTGACTTGAGGATAAAGAAAGGAAACACTGATTTCCTAAACCAAAGGGAAATGTCCTGGGTGGATGGTTGGAGAATATGCAGGTCTGACATAGTCTATCTCTGTGGCTCAGGAGCTATTTCCAAACTAAGTAAATACACTTCACTGTAGTTTGAACCACATTACTTTAGTAAATAAAATGAAATAAACTTTTGGCATAGAACCACTTTTAAGGATATTTCTTCTCCAAATCACAAATTGTTTTTGTTTTATAGATCTTCAACTTTGCAAATAAGTTGAGCCAGCAATGTACGAATTTTATAGCTAGAAGAACTTTTTCTTAAAAGTTGAAAAAGTATAGGAGTTCCTATATATGAGTATAGGTTAATTGTATGTTTGCATATATGTGTGCAATTTCTTTTCTAATACTCCAGTAAAAAGTTAAAAAAAATAAATGAAAGTATACTTTGGTAGATGTACTTTCAACAGGTGCATCCCAATGGTGGTGGAGGGAAGTGGTCAGAGACTGATGGTCCTAATGGCTATGAAATAAAACAAGCTAGGCAAAAGGACCAGTAATGCTTGAGGAGGGGCTGCAATGTTGGTGCGTAACCACCTAGGCTGTTTGAGAAACTACATTTGGGCTCGGCACCTGTGGCTCAAGTGGCTAAGGCACCAGCTACATACACCTAAGGTGGCGAGTTCGAATCCCCATCCCGGGCCCGCCAAACAACAATGATGGCTGCAACCAAAAAAGAAACTACATTTGAGCAAAGACATGAAAGAGAAAGGGAGTAAATCACGCATATGTGAGAGAAGGTCCTGAGAGCAGGGGAAGCAGCATTGAGTTAGAAGTATGCCTGGAATGTGTGATCAGCAGCTAATGGGCCAGTGTGGGTGGAAGTGAGGAGTGTGAATTGAGAGGAGCAGGTGACTATGTCAGTGTGGACTGTGTGGAGACTTAACATTGTGTGAGCACTGACATGGGTTTTGAGCAGAGCAACATTTATCTGACTTATGTTTTAACAAGAATATTCTGGTTGTTTTATAAAGAATAGACTGGGAAGCCAAAGTGGGAGGATCGCTTGAGGCCAGGAGTTTGAAACTAGCCTGGGCAACATAGGGAAACCCTGTCTCTACAAATAAATATTTTAAGGCAAGAGAACTGATTGATCCCCAGGATTTTGAGGCTGTAATTAGCACCAGCCTGAGCAACAGAGTGAAATTCTATCTTTAAAAAAAAAAAAAAAAGGGTACATGAATTAGGAGATGGTTGCAGTGATTCAGGTGAGAGATGACAGCTGCAAGTGGAGCTGGAGGGATATGAACTGGTCTGCTTGTATTTTGAAAGGAGAGCCAACAAGTTTTGTATATTTAAAAGCAACATAACTTGCACATTTTTGGTTGCAAGCAATACAAACCAATTCTAACTACCTCGAAGAAAAAAATAATTCATTTATTCTGCAAATTAACAAAATCAGTGGGAGGATAACCCTTGGGAAATGGGTAGAATTTAGAGGGCCCCAGCAGTCTAGACATTAGAAACACCAGCAGAGATTGTTGGTTGGCACACTGATGTTATTGCAATGATTATGGCATTCAACTCTTTTTATACCTTTAGCACATACCAAAAATTCAGTCTTAGGGAGAGCGTGTAATTGGCTGAGCTTCAGGCATGGGGTGGGAATCAGCCCTATTCAGATCTGTGTAGGAGACTGGCTTTACCTCCCAATAAAATCATATTTAATGAGGACTCCCCCAAAGAAAAATATGACTATTATTAGGAAAGAAGAGTTAAATATTTAACATACAGGAAAACAAAAATTGTCCTTGAGAAGTGGTCATGATAGAAAATTGGAAAAGTATTAAAAAAGAGAGAGAGAAGAAGTGATCTCAAGTGCTATTGTCTACATACAGACACTAAGGATAATTCTCACGTCAGTTAATTTTTTCTATGCATAGGATTTATACATAGTTGTATTATACAACTACAAGGTATTTTCAATGTTGTATCTCATCTTTTAAAATCATCCCCAATATATTTCTATTATTTACTATATGTAATTTTTACTTCATTATTAAATGCAATTAATCTGCTTATGTCAAATAGACATACAATAGGGGTCAAATATCCACTATTTTTGATCACCAGGGTTCCAGTTTTACTTGAATTACATTTTCTCATTCATTTGAGATGCAATGATCACATTGATAAGTATAATCAAAGCATTCAAATTGTCATAACAAGTACTATTCTGCAAAGATGGAACTATTGTCAAAATTAAACTGGCAGATACTTTGGGATACTTAGATGTCTGCATGCCAGTTGATCATGTAGAAGAGGCAATATATAGGTGTCAATGTGTCACATATGAAAGCACAGCTTGTAAAAAAACTAAATTTTTGATAGGCATAACTGCCTACGTTCACAAACACTGACAAGTCTTACTGAGGTTGTGTTTAAGAGCATAGGCACTAACTCTCTTCCACGCACACATGGGCTGGCCCTAGTATGAAAATCATTCAATACTTGGATAATTTACTCAAATGTCAGTTAAAGAGGAAAATTATTTTATCTGTTTGTCTATCTATCTATCCTATCATCTATCTATTTATTTATCTATCTATCTTTGAGACATGGCCTTGCTCTATCTCAAAGACTGGAGTACAAAGGCATGATCACAGCTCACTGTAACCTCCAACTTGCAGGCTCAAGTGATCCTCCTGACTCAGAGTCTCCAATAGCTAGGACTATGGTGTGTGTCACTATATCCAGTTCCTTTTTGTAGAGACAGAGATCTGACATGTTGCCTAGGCTGGTCTTGAACTCTTGGCCTCAAGTCTCAGCCTCCAAAAGTGCTGAGATTACAGGCATGAGCCACTGTGCCTGGCTTAAATTATTTCATCTCTCATATAAATTTATTAGTTTTGGAAATATGCCACATAATCCATCATACCTAGCAAGAAATAACGGGAAAAACTGTCATAAATAGTGGATTAGATTTAAAAAATAGCTTTCTGTAGTATATTTGAAAAAAGTACCACTGATATAAGAAAAAATTCATTCAGCCATTAATTCATTCTCTTGTTATTTCAACAAATATTTGTGTACATTTTATGTGTGCGGCACTGAGGACAAAATGATGAACAAAAAGTCACTGTTCCTACTTTCAATAGCTTAAACGGTGGAAGAGACAAATGTTGATCCAGTAATTATGTCACATACCCCAAAAGAGATACTTGCGGTGCCGGGGGCTATATAGCGTGGGTTCTGGCAGTGTGGGGTCTAAGGAGACCTTCCAAGGAGTTGTAAGCAAGCACACAGGGAAGGAGGAGCCATGGTTGCCTACTCTAGCTTAGAGGACTAGAGCAATAAGCGGAGAGAAAAGCAGGAGCAGAAACCCCTGAGAAGGAAGGCAGGTGTGGTCAGGTCTCAAGACTGGGCAAATGATGCAAGATAAAGCTGGAGAAGCGGAGAGGCCAGGCCATGCAGGCCTGTAGGCTCGAAGGGTTTGAAGGAGGTTTAGATATGTGCTATGTCATTCTAAATGTAGGCTGGAGAATAGATGAGATGAAGGCAATATGGATTCTTGATGAATTACAATGCTATTCTTGGAATAAAGTTTGAGAACCTACTGTGTGCCAGGAATGTGCTATGTTGCTAGATGCTAGAGGTAGATTGGTGACCAAGACTGATAGGTTCTTATACAACTGAAAGCATCGTAATTCTTTCAAAGACAAAACACACATGCATTATGAATAAAGATACTGGTATTTTTACATGTATAAGATAAAATATAAATATCTATAATGAGAAGAATATATTAATGGAAATAAAACTTTTGGTCCTGGCTTTGTTGCTAATTAGTTATGTGATGTTGGTAAAGGAATACAACCTCTATGTTACCGGCTTTGATAAAATTCATCTGTAAGAAAAAGAGTGAGACTAAGGGGCAGAGATTTTTATTTCAACATCTGAAATTTTACTAATAAAATTACATAATTTGAAATTTATATAATTTGAAATGATGTCTTCATCATACTTGGAAACTTCTTGCTCTATCAAGGAAAGCTAATTCTATTTTTCCAAGCAACACTTTAAATGCCTTGCAAATCATGTCATGATTTATATCCTAATGGTTCATATGAATAAAGCAATGATTCCTACACTAATTACTGACTATTGAAGTGTGAAAAATAGCTTCTTCTGGCTCACAGTGATTATAATTTCTAAATCTTGTTTAACAGGTTATAAGATGCTATATTATAACCAACTTGGAACTATGACATTTTAATTGGAAAATGTTAATAATTCCAAAAAGAACAGAATTTCATGGTTATTAAAACTTTTGAAATAAAAATCTTATATGATAAATTCTTGAGGGAATAAATCTTTGTACCTGTACCTAATGTGAAATTGTATACAGCTATAGAATTTATAAATGTTTTGTGGGATAAGGATGGAAATATAGAAATAGAAAAACAATTCCATGAGATCTATGTGACATAATATTAATATGTATGCATGTATTTACTTATTTATTTTGAGACAGAGTCTTACTCTATTGACCTTGTAAGGTACTGTGACATCATAACTCACAGCAACCTCAAACTCCTGGGCTCACACGATCCTCTTGCCTCAGCCACCATAGTAGTGGGGACTACAAGTGCCCACTACAATGCTTGGCTAGTTTTCTTAGAGATGGGTATTATTCTTGCTCAGGCTTGTCCCAGACTCTGAGCTCAAGCATCCATCTGCTTCAGCCTCCCAGAGTGCTAGCATTACAAGCGTGAGCCACTGCACCTGGTGATATTAATATTTATGTATAGCAAAACATTTAATCCTATGATTCAAAACTTAATCCTACTATAAAACAGTTACTGCTCGATGATGTAACATTTCACATTTTGAAATAAAATCTAGAAATTATAATATATTTTGTCATATCTTTAGGTAATAAAAACCCACCACAATAAACGGTGGCCAGGTCATCTTGGCAACAAAGTAGTAATTTTTCAAATGTATTAGTTCTCAATAGTAGATCAGAACTATGAATCTTGTTCACTCTGACTGGAAGAGTTATTGTGTTGGCAATGTGCACATTTGTTATGAGGGTGGGGGATCCATCCCCCCAACTAATTTTCCCAAAGTCACTATTCTCTGCCTCCCTGAAGGAGTACAGACTTTAAGAAAGAAGAAGAAGGTGGAGAGGAGAGCAAAGAAAGGAAAGGGAATATAAATAAGGAGGTGGGAACAGACTAGAATAAGTGTGAGATGGGAGTCAGGAAGCCAGGTCCAGAATGTTACCCAGGTTGGGGAAGATGGAGAAGCTGGTCCTACTGAGAAGAACCTCAGTAACTCTATGTTCCCCATCACACTCTTTAAATATGTCATACTCTTTAATATAGTAAGTACTTAAATTTAACTCAATGCCTTTACTATTTTGTGTTTAAAACATGTTCATTAAGCATCTTAGTGTTGTGGGTGATGGGTAAGAATTTTTGAATGGTTCATTCTTTCAAGAAATTTGTCATTGTGATAAACTATGTATATGCACGATCCACACAAACTTTAAACAGCTTTTGTCCCCTTGACATATGAATTCAATAACTATGATATTTCCAGTGAAGGGACCTCGAGGAAGAGGCTAACATTTAAGTAAGGAATCTTGGGTTAGGACCTGTGTAGGAAGGGGACAGAAGTTTGGCCCAAAGCGGCAGCAAGGGGGCCGTATCACCCAGACAAGAGGAGATAGCTTACGCACAGCAAGGGCTCCCTTAAAGAAAAAGAGAGAGTGTAGAAGATCCTTCAGGTGGGAAATAATGCAAGGGAGGTCTTGCCTGTTTCAACCTTGGTGTGCTGGGGATGGGTTTATGGTGGGGGAGGGTGGGGCAGAGGGAGAACAGCCCAGGTGTCCTTGCTGCTGAGTTCACAGGCAAGCAGACAGCATAGAGAACCGTCATTCCCATCAGGCAGTTGTAGGCCGCAGCTGAGATGTTAGCAGTGGTGTCAGCAGCAGCTGCTGCAGCGGACATGGGAGGAATACTGACAGTGAACACCCACTGAGTATTTACTATGTGCTGAAATAAGTTTTAATTACATTTATTTTAATTTCTTTTTTTTTTTTTTTTTTTTTTGAGGCAGAGCCTTAAGCTGTTGTCCTGGATAGTGCGGTGGCATCACAACTCACAGCAACCTCCAACTCCTGAGCTTAAGCGATTCTCTTGCCTCAGCCTCCCAAGTAGCTGGGACTACAGGTGCCTGCCATAATGCCTGGCTATTTTTTGGTTATTGTCATTGCTGTTTGGCAGGCCCCAGCTGGATTTGAACCTGCCCACTCTGGTGTATGTGGCTGGCGCCTTAGCTGCTTGAGCTATAGGCACTAAGCCTTAATTTCATTTTTTTACAGAAAGTTCTCACTCTGTTATCCAGGCTGAAGTGCATTGTAACCTGAAATCCCTCAGCTAAAACCCCTGAGCTCAAGCTATCCTCCTGCTTCAGCCTCCCAAGTAGCTACAGGTGCATACTGTCACACTCAGCTAATATTTTTTGTAGAGATGGAGCCTCATTATTCTGTCTAGGCTATTCTCAAACTCCTGGCCTTGAGGGATCCTTCTTCCTTGGCCTTCTAGAGGTGCTGGGTTACAGGTGAGGCACCACACCTGCCCTATAGCTGCTCATTTACCAGTTACAAAAATGATGTAGAAACCCCAGCCTCTAACACAGGAAGTAAAACAGAGACACAAATAAAAATACTAAAAAAGCTGCTTATCTTCCTTCCCTCTTTTCCATAATCTTTATTGAGTGCACAATTGCCACGTGCTAGGGTACAAAGATGAGGAGAGTAAGGTCCTGCTCTCTGTCCCTGAGTATCTCATTCTATTTTATTATGTGTGTATATATATATATAGAGACAGAGTCTCACTATGTCACCTTTGGTAGAGTGCTGTAGCATCATAGCTCACAGCAACCTCAAACTCTTGGGCTCAAGTGATTCACTTGCCTCCCCCTAAGTAGCTGGGACTACAGGTGCCCACCACAATGCATGGCTAGTTTTTCTATTTTTCTCGCTCTTTGTCAGGCTGGTCTCCAACTCCATTGCTCAGGTGATCTACCCACCTCATCCTCCCAGAGTACTGGGATCATGGTTGTGAGCCATCATGCCCAGCCAACTATCTTGTATTTTAAGACAAGATAGTATGAACCTATATTTACAATCCAAGGTGAGGGGAGGCATGCTGAGGTATAAATGTGTTGTGCTCACACACAACAGAAGGGGCAGTTGACGCTCCATAAAACAACCCCAAAAATTCACTGAGGTGAGGTGGAAAAGGACAGGCACGTGCACAGCCGTGAGAGGCTGCAGGTCTGTGGGTGATGAGGCGCCAGTGCTGCTGAGAGCAGGGCAGATGCATAGTGGAGGATGTGGCAGGAACCAAGGCTAGAGTCATACTGGAAAGGATCTTGTATACTATGTTAAGGAACTTGGGAATTTTTCTCTTTAAAAATTTTACTGTTATTATTTTTTATTTAAACTCAACCAAGTGGTATTTATAAAGGAGTCTGAAGTTTGCTCTGCAAGCTGAAAAACATACATAGGGTGCCAAAAATATATACACATTTTTAAGAAAAGGGAAAAAATTGTATTAAAATCCTAATACTCAGTGTATACCAACAACAAAAGATGAAGGCGAGTCACATTGAGTGCCCCTTGTGATTGCAGCCCTCAAATGTGACTTGAGTATTAGAAATTGAATACAGTTTTTTCCTTTCTTAAAATGTGTATATGTTGACACCCTCTTTTGTTTTTAAGCAGGGAGAGACACAGTCACATTTGTTATGCTAAAAAAGAGATGTATCTGTAAATGAGGGCTGGAAGCAGAGAGGAAGAATAGTTCTCTCTGCAACCAAAGGCTGTTGTTGCCATAGTGTGGACAAGAGGTCATAAAGGCAGAAAGGGAAAGATTCAGATTCTAGAGACATCTTGAGGTAAAACTGGGAGAATGATGGTAAGTGATGCAGAGAAACAGAGAGGAGGACAGAAGCAGGAAGATGTTGGGAGGGCCAACCTGGAGTCTGAGTGAACAGAAATTCTGTCACTCAGGAGAGAGACAGGGGAGAAAGGAATTCACTTCAGCACACGATTGTAGGTCCCAGGAGTGGAGACCTTTGGTAAATAATTGGCTTTATAGAGTGGGTTTCAATAGGGTCTGGCAAGAAAAGAGAGACTTGGAACCATTAGCATATAACTTAAATCCCTGGGAAGGAACGGTTTTATCTACAGCAGCAGTTCTCAACCTGTGGGTTGTGACCCCTTTGTAACAATGAAAAATACATCCTGCATATCAGATATTTACATTACGATTCATAACAGTAGCAAAATTACAGTTATGAAGTAGCCATGAAAATAATTTTATGGCTGGGGGTCACCACAACATGAGGAATTAAAGGGTCACAGCATTAGGAAGGTTGAGAACCACGGATCTACAGGGAAAGAGTGTTGCCTAAGAACAATACTTGGGGAAACAATGATATCTGAGAAAAAGAAACTGAGAAGGGAAGTTCAGAAAGGCAAGTAGAGAACTGAGCTGTGGTGGTCGTCTAGTAGTTGAAGTAATGACCATGCCTCAGAAAGAAAGGGACATTAGGAGGAACTGAAGACTAAACATCTTGATTTGTGTGAAAGGGATACAGGATGGAGAGCAAACATGATTAGATTGGAATATTTGGCCTTTGCTTTATTCCTCTTTTTTTTGAGACAGGTCTCACTCTGTGCATACCACCACGCCCAGCTAATTGTATGTATTTTTTGTAGAGACAGGGTCTCCAGGGTGGTTTCAGTTTCCTGGGCTCAAGTGATCCTCCTACCTTGCTCAGTCTCCTGCCTTGGTCTCCCAAAGCGCTGGGACGATAGGTGCAACCCACTGTGCCTGGCTGAGAATGTAAGAAAAGTTGAAGCTAATATTTCTGAGCTAAAGCAATTCTAACTGTAAAACACTTAGGATATGTCCATTAGAATGGATTGTTGAAGTTTTGGGATTCAAAGAATTCAAAGAACTGTGAATCTAGTTAGCTGGTTCAACAATACAGATACTTAAGTAACCTGATGAAAGCAGGCATTGGAGAAGGAGGGAAGACAGAGAACTTGTCTTCTGAATTAGGGAATTGTTTTATTTTTTAAATGATACTGCTATTTTTCCAGTCATTTAGATAAATGTAATAATTTTATATTTTTACATATACAAGAGAATTCTCTCATTCTCTACATTTAATCAGTTACCAACTCCTCCTAATTTTTTATACTCTATAGCTTTCCAATCCACCTTTTCTATTTTAGTTCAAACTATCATTTCATGTCTGTTCCAATTCAACATTATTCTCACTGGTCTTTCTTATCTTTCATAGCTCCATTTCAAATGAAATTCTGTTACCAGATTGCTACTATTAAAAAAGAGTACAGACTATATAACTTCCTTAAGATTTTTAATTGATCTTCAGTGTTTTCAGCATAAAGCTTATCGCAACACGGGAGCCCGTCCTGAGCTCCTTAACTAGCATTGTTTACTTATCCAATCTTCCCTTCATATATATTTTAATCCAGCCACACTAACCCATTTGTTTCCTATGTACATCCTGAGCTTATATGGGAGCCTAACTGAAAATAAACAAGCTAATAATAGACTTTTTAAAAGTTCCAAGTTAATATGTCATTCAATCGTCTATGTCCTATACAATATTAAAAATTTGTCTTAATGCTGACCCTAAAGCACGGTAGCATTTGAAACAGCTTCTGAACCAAAAAGATGGTTATTTTCATTGTTCTTTTGCACTTATTCAAGTTCTGTGAAAACCTATATGCAGAATAAATTTATACTACAAATGTAGCTCTTCCATTAGAAGGTGTAAGTGCCATGTCTGTTTTGTCACAGCCATGTTCCTGGTGGTAGCAGATGTCTAACTGCGTGCTCATTATCGAATGAATAACTTATGACTAAGTTAACTATAACATTCAATCTTCCAAACATTGTTGATATACTTGGATTTAGCTTACAGTATAGAAATATTTTGTACCTACATGCGAAGATTACTGTTTATTAAAAAGTGTAAAATTGCCTTTGTAGTGCTAGCTTTTTAAAACTGCAAAAACCTGTACTTTGCTAATGGCAATTAAATAGCATATACTCATAATCACCCCATGTACACAATTATCTGAAATACTCCCTTTCTACATTTCCTTTATTGAGTCTACGGACAAATCTAGAATTTACTTACACTGATCTATTATTTCTGGGTTCTAATACAGGGTATAATATTTACTAGGTGATTTTGGGTAAGTTACTTAAACCTTTCCAACAGTTCTATTTGTAAAATGGGGGTAATGATGCTTCCTCATGGGCTGTTTTAAGGATTAAATATGGCGAAGTGTATACTAAACTGCCAGTGTATGTTCTTTTCTTTTCTCCCTTGCATTGCAACTATTTATCTGCTGACTTCCCTCACCAGATTGTGGTCCAGAGAAGCAGACATGTTTTATTTATCTTTGTACCCTCATCAAGCACAATGGTTGTCTTAAACCTAATAAATGTTTGCTGCATAAATGAAGACCGGAGGGAGTAAGAAACGCTGTATTGCCTATTTGTCAAACTGCTCCATAGCCCTTAAAATAAATCAGGTATAGGCTTGGTGCCAGTTGCACAGTGGTTACAGCATCAGCTGTACACTGAGGCTGACGGGTTGGGACCCCGTTGGGGCAGGTACCTGTAGTCCCAGCTACTGGGAGGCTGAGGCAAGAGATTCACTTAAGCCCAGAAGTTGCTGTGAGCTATGATGCCATAACACTTTACTGAGAGCGACATAGTGAGACTCTGTTTCAAAAAAAAGAAAGAAAGAAACCAGGTATACCTTTTGCTGGACTCGCTGAAAGTTGGTGCAGTACTACTGTATATAGTCAATCATCAGACTTGGGTGGAAAGCCTGTTGAGTTAGGAGCAACGCACGAGGAAGTGGGGCTGCTTTCAATAATGAAACTTTCGGCACACTCACGTTTAAATATGCCCATTTCAAATGGAAATTTCAATTACTGTTTTTCTTTTCTTCTGCCCTCGTGGTTATCACAGGATCATCAAGAGGGGCCAACTGTAAATACTGACAAGTAGGGAAACCAATAATTACAGGACTGCATCGCAAACCTTTCAGGCATTCTAAGCTGCCTGACAGAATTAGGAGAAATTGTAAATCCTCATGACCTGTTTGAGCTGGTCTGAAGAGTTCCATCGCAAAGTAAACGTTTTCCTCTTTTTATTGGGATTTAAGGTTCTGGCAATGGAGTTCTCTTTCTTCCTTAATTTAAATCAGCCATCAGGTGATAACTATGCAAAAACACACCTGGTGGAGGTGTATTTTTTTTTTTTTAGGAGATTGTGTTACACAGTATTAAATTTAGAAAATGAAGAAAAAAGTTTTTTTTCGTAATAGCTGTACTAATCACGGGGAAAAGTTGATAAAATCTTGGCTAGACTTTAAAGGAAAAGTGAACGTTCTCATGGTACCGGGAGGGGAGCAGCCAGATGGCAATTTATCGTGGCTCCAGGGGATTCTATAAGCTTGAGGAATACTTCTTATTCAAATGCAAGTTTATATTTACTTAAAGATCTGAAAAACACTAAGAATTTATTCTAATTACTTGTGATATTTACTAGAGCGCAGTGCCTTACATACAGCAGGATTTATTTTTATTATTGTTTAAAATTTCCCCACTTTTAGGGCGGTGCCTGTGGCTCAAAGGAGTAGGGTGCCGGCCCCATATGCCAGAGGTGGCGGGTTCAAGCCTAGCCGCGGCCAATAACTGCAAAAAAAAATTTTTTTTTCTTCGCTTTTGAAGGAGTGTACATTAGGATTTAAACAAACGGTCGCTGCTTTTAAGTCCATCCGGGAAGTCTAAGTTCTAGGCTGGGTCCTTTGCCCTGCCACACGCCAATAAAACCACCAAAGTTAAAATCCTCTAACTCAAATTTTAAATCCATCCCTAAAGCTGAAAAGATTTTCAGGCAGGAAAAACTTAAAAGCTCAAAGCAACTAGTGGAAGGGGGGAATCATCCGTGGAGGCACTGATTTTAGCTTAAAGAATTTGGTAACACTTTAAAAAAAAAGTTGAGGTTGGGTGGAAAGAATCCACTCAACCCTCCTCAGGAAATGGGATGTTTACCAAGAAAACAAGGTGTAGTCACGGAAACACCTGCAGCTCCCAAGGACGTCGGGACCCACCAACGCCGCCTCCGGGCCACATCCGGGCACTTACCTACCAATCCCTGACGTCCCGACGCCCGAGCCGTTTGGCTTATTTGAAACACACGCACAACCAATCAGCCGGCGCCTGCCGGGGGGCGGTTGGAGAGCAGGGACCAATCACCAGCTCTGTGGAGACTCCAGCCTATGGGGAGGAGGTCGGACGCTTGCGCCAATCACCACGGCTCTCCGCGGGAGCGGCTCGCGTTTTGAATTGGCTGTGGCGGCCACCGGTGGGGAATGGCGGTGTCTGTGAGAGCAGCCGGAGTTTGAAAGCTGGAACTCTGAGGGCTTTCTTTTTGAGAGTGGTGAGGATTGAGCGGGGCGGGAGGGCCTCGCGGGAGGGCCTCCCCCAGAACCACGGGCCCGTTTGCCTGCGGCGACCCCGCGCCCCGGTGGCCGCGAGTTCCGGGCGCCCCGCTCGGCCGTGGGCCCCCGACCCGGGCCCGGAGTTTCGGGCGTCTGGGCCGCGCCCCGGGCTACGGCTCTGTGGGAAGGGTGTGTGCGGAGCAGGGTCGGGGAGGGAGGCCGCGGGAGCGCCGGCCAGGGCCTCTAGTGACTTGTCTCTAGTGCATGCTGGTGTCGCTCTAAGATTCGTCTTGGTTTTCTGCGTGTAATAGGCCATTCCCACCGCCACCCTTGCAGGCACTGATACGGAGTGGTTAAAACCACAACCTCTGCAATCAGCCGGCTTTGAATCCCTGTTGTTCCACTCACAGTGTGACGGAGGGGGAGTCACTTAGCCTCGCTAAGCCTAGGGCCTCTTAGGATTGCTGCAAAGGTTAAACAAGTACAAGTGAAATGTTAGGACAATGTCTGCCACATGTGAAGTGTTAAATAAATGGTAGTTGTTAATAACAAATTTTATTTCTGGGATAAAAAGGGGCCATGTGTTGATAATGTATTTAATTAGAAACTCTTTAAGTCTGTTCTTGGGTGAGAAGTAAGCTACATTGGTTTATGACAATTCATGGTATTGTAGTTTATATTAAAACCTGCAATACAATAATGTGAAAAACAGTGCTAGTATATTTCTTTTTAGTTATGTCATCAATCTGCCAGGCATCTCACTTCTCTGTAAATTCCACAGCTGTTTTGGCGTTTTGGCAATGAAGTGAACATACTGTATCATCAGGAACAATTTTAATTATTATTATTTTTTTAGAGACAGGATCTCTGTTACCTAGGCTGTAGTGCATGATCATAGTTCCTCTTGGGCTCAACTGATCCTTCTGTCTTAGCCTCCTAAGTAGTTGGGTCTACATACATATGCCACTGTGCCTAGCTACTTTTTAAATTTTCTTTTAGGCCTGTGTCTCCCATAGTGTCCAAACTGGTCTTGAATTCCTGACCTCAAGTGATCTTCTGGCTTTGGCCTCCAGAAATGCTGGGATTACAGTCACAAGCCACCTTATCTGGCCAACAATTATTATTATTATTGAGGACAGAGTCTGTTTCTAGCACCTAGGCTAGAGTGCAGTGGCATCATAGCTCCCTACAACCTCAAACTTCTGGGCTCAAGCAATCCTCCTGCTTCAGCCTCTCAAATAGCTGTGGCTACAGGTGTACACCTCCACACTCAGCAGCTAATTTTTCTATTTTCTGTTTAGATAGGAGCTGTACTTGACCAGTTTTAATTATTAATTACCTATTTTGATTGTCTTTAAAGAAGGAAGTATAGGAGAAGAATGTAAACATTTGCATATGCTGTTTTTGATTTATTAAAATCTCTCCTTTTTTTTTTTTTTTTTTTTGAGATGGAGCCTCAAGCTATCCCCCTGGGTAGAGTGCCATGGCAGCACAGCTCATAGCAACCTCCAACTCCTGGGCTCAAGCGAGTCTCCTGCCTCAGCCTCCCAAGTAGCTGGGACCACAGGCACCCACCACAATGCCTGGCCATTTTTTGGTTGCAGCCATCATTGTTGTTTGGCGGGCCCGGGCTGGGGATTCGAACCCGCCACCTTAGGTGTACATGGCTGGCGCCTTAGCCAATTGAGCCACAGGTGCCGTGCCAAATCTCTCCTTTTCTAATCCCAAAGTAGGTTAGTTTATGTCTTGACTTTATTGTTTTACCATTCTTTTTAGGGATCTTTGAATGAAAGTCTTTTTAAGGCTTTTTCTTATTCATTGGAATGGATTAAGTAGTAGGCAGTATAAACAAAAACGTAAGGACTGGATAGAATTAATTTATTGATTTTAAATTAAGACCGTTAAAACTATTGGAGTTTCTTTGGATAACCTTAGAATAATGATTGACCTGGATATATGGTGAAATAATAAGAAATAGTCCCATTGTGATTATAATATGAGAATTAATAGTTAATCATTTTAAGACATCATCTATCAGTTTTCATCACAATTGTGTTTGTGTTGTTTACTATGTCTGTTTCACCTATGTAGAAACTGAAGCTTAATCTACTAAGTGCAGAGCTGAGACAGAAGCTGAGTTACCTGACTTTGAAGTGTGTCATCTAACAACTGTGCTTCAATCTGTTAGTGTGCAGTTTTAACATTACTTATTATCACCTTTCAGAAATGATACTGATAATACCTTACTATTTCTCCATGGCATATAGTTTAAATTATTACTTAGCTAAGAATCTGGAGGAAGGTATTTCTATATATTTTTAATATAAAGTAGATCTGACATGTACTTCTAGATAAAGGTGGGGGCTCCTTTATATTTGTCTAGTATTTTAGAAATTAACTTCAAGGTTATTTATATAAAAGCTTATATAAAAATTTGAACTGATAAGAGGGAACCTATTAAGCTTTTTATGTATCCTTTGCCTAACTTTTAAACTCTTAAGTCCTGGAAAATTCAAAGGATTTTCTTTCATAGGACAGAGTCATAATGGCGCTAACGCATGCATAATGGTCTTGTCAAATGTTTTAGAGAAGAGATGTTTTTAAAGTAATATGAAAACCCTTAAGGGAGCAGTCCAGTTATACATGAGAGGCTCAGAGACATCCATAGGGTGTGATGTGAGTCAAGAGTGGTGGCTTGGTGTGTTAGAAGATATGCTATATGGAGAACTGAGCACCGTTTAATGTAAATTGGTATGAAATAAGTTGTGATTGAAGTTTGAAAAATGCTGAGAAATTCATTGTTGCTGTTGCATAGATTGTATGGGGACTGTTGGAGTTAGTTATAGGTGATCAGCTTGAAAAGGTAGGCTAGGACAAAATTATAAACTGTGGGAAATTTGGACTTGGTCATATGAAGAGAGGTACGCAGGGAATTTATATGGTCTTACTTGTTTTTAGGAACAAACCCCTTAAAACCATGTAGAGAGTGATGTCTAAAGAAACATGATAAAGTTGTTTGGAGCAACAACAATATTAGATCCAGTACCATTGTGGCATTGGGCATAGAGGGGCCAGGCTCCAGATTTACTTAATGGGATTGATAGGAGTTTGAAGAATGTGGTATAGCAAAGAGGAATGGATTCCACGTTTTTGGCTGGGATTATTGGGGGTGGGAGTATTAAGGTGATATTAGAATAATATTTATGGCCATACTTTGAGTGATAATTATATGTCAGGTAATGTTCTGTGTGCTTTTGATGCATTGTATTATTTTTACTATGTTGTGGGTCAGGTATTAATGTTTATTTTTATAGAAAAGGAAACTGAGGCTCAGAGACATTGAGTACCTTTCTTTGGTTAAATATTAAGAAAAATGGGTAATAATACTTTTTATAAATTCTAGATATAGAATTAGAGCTTTAGTGCTTATTTCATTTTTGCCTGCTGATCATGTTTGTTTCATGCATTTTTCAAATTTTATTTTTCAGCCAACATAGAAGAGTTGAGACCATGGCTGGAAATAGTTTATTGTCATCCACTGAGAGGACTAGTTTGGCAGACTCATCCATTTTTGATTTTAAAGTTATTGAAACTTCCAAGGAAAACTTATGTATTGGATCTGCTTCATATGTTGAAGGTAAACTTATTATCTGCTTTAAAAGATGGAATTGCTATTTTGATCCTAAACTTGCTGACTAATGACTGTCTTATGATTTAACTGTAGTCCCAACTGTTACAGTAGAGTATAGGCATTGAGTAAATATTTGTTGATACAATCCCCTTACCCTATGTAGATTTCCTGATTATTGTTTGAATTAATACTTTCCAACTTAAAAAAGGTAGAAGCATGTTAATGTTTCTTATAGTTTTTTCTGTATGTCAGGGTGACGGAGTTGCAACATTGTTTGCTAGAATTTATTTAGTTATGTCTGGTTAAGTGAAGAGCTACTTCTTCCGTTACTACTGTATAAGTGGGTCATCCTACAGTTGTAGTTGGATGGCTTTGCACTAGCAGTTTTTAACCCGTGGGTTGCGACCCCTTTGGGGGTCAAACAGCCCTTTTATAGGGGTTGCCTAAGACCATCGGAAAACACATACTTTTGAAAAAACATATTTTTGCACATTTTGCATATTTTATGTTGGGGGTCACTACAACATGAGGAACTATATTAAAGGGTCTCGACATTAGGAAGGTTGAGAACCACTGCTGTTCACGGTAATGTTTTCTTTGGTTGGGAGGAATGCTCATGTTTGCATACCCTGCTATAAATATGTTTTCTCTTTCTCTAAAGTGATATATGGCCAATTTTTTTTTTTTTTAATTAGCTGAGAATTAAGTCATTTTAGTTTTAGAGAATGTTAGGATTCCCTCAAAGACAGAAGACATACCAGATAAAGCCAAAAAAGGGACTAGGAACTACTGATTGTAATGTTAGTACCTGATAAACGTATTTAAACATTTTAAATTTTAACAGAAGAAATGCCTCAGATTGAAACGAGAGTGATATTGGTTCAAGAAGCTGGAAAACAAGAAGAACTTATAAAAGCCCTAAAGGTATAGAGTTTTAATTTTTCATTTTTTTAAAAGAGCAGTTTTTCTTCCATCACTATATATAGTTTCATAGCTTTCTTAATCTCATACTTAAGTCTCTTTTCCACAGACTATTAAAATAATGGAAGTCCCTGTTATAAAGATAAAGGAAAGTTGTCCTGGAAAATCGGATGAAAAATTAATAAAAAGTATTGTTAATATGGTAGGTCACAAACCTCATTGCATGCGGCATGCTGCACTTCCCTGGATCCTGTAGTATTCCACTTTATGGTGATTGGAATTAGCACAAGTTGTATTCTGTGCACTCTGAAACTTGTTGAATAGAAACTATTTTATACTTACTTTTA
The DNA here is from genome assembly GCA_963574575.1 of Galagoides demidoff. Classification (NCBI taxonomy): domain Eukaryota; kingdom Metazoa; phylum Chordata; class Mammalia; order Primates; family Galagidae; genus Galagoides; species Galagoides demidoff. The sequence goes on from CAUYQV010161045.1 coordinate 41,796, forward strand.
AAATTTGGATGTTTCTGAAACTCAAAACTATAGCATGTGTTCTAAATGCCAAATTTCTTTATAAGGACTTCATTGTTAAATTTAAATGATGTAAAATTTACAGAGATCTGATAATTCTCTTTAAACTCTTTCGTTCTTTTTTCTTATTAATTCTTTAGTCTAAATTTTTGGTGTATTTCCAAAATTATAAATCGTAATAACTGTCAGTCATCTGGAAGTTTGCCTTCTTAAAATATGAAATATATCCAGTTCTCTAATTTAGCTATTTTAGTGTAGTAAAAAACCCATAAATACCACATACTGAGTAGCTTAAACAATAGAAATTCATTTCTCATAGTTTTGGACACTAGAAGAGTAAGGTTAAGGTGTAAGCAGGTTTATTTTTTCTTAAGGCCTCTCTTAGGCCTTCAGAGGTCTTCCTTCCTGCCTCTTCACATGACTTTTCTTCCATGTGTGCAAATTCTTATCTGGGCTCCTTTAGTCCCAGGTACTTGAGAGACTGAGGCTGGAGGATTGCTTGAACCTAGCAGTTTGAGGCTGCAGTGAACTATAATTATGCTCCTGCACTCTAGATGACAGTGAGACTCTAAAAAAAAGGAAAAAATCTCTAAAAAAAGGAAAAAAAACTAACATTCAGGGGGAAAAAAATCCCTTATAATGATACCAGATTGGATTAGGGCCCACCCAATGACCTCATTAAATCTTATCTCTTTCAAACCCTGTTTTTAAGTATAGTCATATTCTAAGGGCTTTATTTATTTTAGGTTACGGCATCAACATGAATTGTAGGAGCACACAATTCAGACCCAGCATATCAGCTTTGCATATAAAAGCCCAAATAATTTATTGATCTATTCTGAGTTTTCTCTTAAATGGTTCTGTTATTTTCACTTAGGAGTTACATAGGCTTAGGCATATGTGAAGTTAAGTATCTTCCTTCTTTCTCATAGAAGGATGGGGAACCTGTACTCTTCTGATTTCAAGATTGTTCTTTTTTAAGCCCCAAAGGAGACAAGAAAATCTTCATCTTTCTGTGTTGCATCCCTTTTAGTAAAAGGGTTCATTCTGTAAAATCTGGATTCAAATGACTGCACTTATGTGGCCTTACAGTACAGGTTCCCTACCCCAGCGTAGTAACTTGCCTTTTTATATCTATATTAGCTGTGTTGCAAATTGCAATATTCCTAGTTACCTATTGAAATTATGCTAATCTTCCTTTTTGTAAATATTAAGTGCTTTAATATTTTCTCATTTTTCTGAATAATTAATTTGTGCAAGAAGAACTATGTGTATGGTATTGTTTTCCAGGTTAGAATAAAAAGAAATAGTGGATATCTTTCTAATGCATCCTAGTATAAAAATTCATATACTTAAAAGACTTCATTTGAATTTTATGGAACTTAATGATAATTTATAATGACTATTAATAAGTCAGAAGCTTATTTTCATAATATTGATCTTTAAAATTTTAGATCTTAATTTGAATGGAGATAAGTATGAGTAAAATGCAAGTTAAGTAAAGAAGTGTGGTTGTTCACTATTAAGTGTAATTATTGTATGATTTAAAACTTAAGTTTTCTATAAATATAAAAATGTTAAACATTTATTGAATTGATTTTTAGGCCTTATTTAGAGTAATGAATTACTTTATATGATATATAAATAATTTTTATTTCTAATAACTATATTAAAAAATCAAGGAAATTAAAGCACACTTTGTAAAGATGGAGTCAATGGAAGAATTTGAAGGTTTGGATTCTCCAGAATTTGAAAATGTATTCATAGTCATGGACTTCCAGGATTCTGTTTTTAATGACTTATACAAGACTGATTGTAGA
>CAUYQV010161046.1:0-13364 GCA_963574575.1 Galagoides demidoff
GGTCCTATCTCTAAAACTTTTTTTTTTTTTTTGAGACGGAGCCTCAAGCTATCCCCCTGGGTAGAGTGCCATGGCATCACAGCTCATAGCAACCTCCAACTCGTGGGCTCAAGCGAGTCTCCTGCCTCAGCCTCCCAAGTATCTGGGACCACAGGCGCCCGCCAGAACGCCCGGCCATTTTTTTTTGGTTTCAGCCATCATTTTTGTTTTGGCTGGCCTGGGCTGGGGATTCAAACCCGCCACCTTAGGTGTACGTGGCTGGCGCCTTAGCCAATTGAGCCACAGGCGCCGAGCCGAAGTTAAATTTTCTTAACATGAATTTCGGAGGAGATGCAGACACTCCTCCAAACTGCAGTAGCTAGTGTGGCCATGTACACTTGTGCAGGGGTATAACACACATGGACTATGACGTTGGCATTTCTGGTGCTCCCTGGAATTGTGTAGTCCGTATCCAGTGCAGTCACATGTGGTAGGTGGGCCTATTAATGCTAAAAGCTTTGCAAAAAAAAAGGAGAGAAACCAGCTTGGCACCTGTGGCTCAAGCAGCCCAAGCAAGCAACTAAGGCGCCAGCCACATACACCTGAGCTGTTGGGTTCAAACTCAGTCCGGCCCGCCAAACAACAATGATGGCTGCAACCAAAAAATAGCTGGGTGTTGTGTAATCCCTGGGTGCCTGTAATCCCAGCTACTTGGGAGGCAGAGGCAGGAGAATTGCTTGAGCCCAGGAGTTGGAGGTTGCTGTGAGCTGTGATGCCACGGCACTCTACCCAGGGGGACAGCTTGAGGCTCTGTCTCAAAAAAAAAAAAAAAAAAAAAAGGAGAGAAACTAAGTGAAGGATGAGCCCCAAGGAGGAACTTCTAAACAGGGGCTGGAGCTACCCACCTGGCAGCACACCTGGCCTGGGGGCGCTCTGGCTGTGGGATTCTAATTCTCAGTGCGTGTGACTCACCTCATTTTCCCCATGCCACAACCTCTGCTCCCACTGGGGGTTTGCTGACTGTGCTGTCTTGGGAGAGCTTGCACCTCATCGTTGTGACCGAAAGTTGCTACTGGGACAGATTTCACACAGTTCTGCCCCTGAACACACAGTTGCTCCTATGAGGACTGATAAGAACACAAAGGAAGCCGTCTGTCTGATTCTCTGAAAGCCAATTTAGCTAATTTAGTTGTTTTCATTTATTACTTAGTTTCAGCTGACTGCTTTTCATTGTCATATCAACCATAGTTGTTTCTGTGCAAAGCTCATCATAGCATTTTGAGAGATGTTCAATTTGTCCCACCTCAGCTTCTTGTTGTAGCTGAAAACTGAGGGGGGTGAGCTGGGAGTGGCAGGGAAAAGGGTGACAGGGAGGCTTACTGGAATAGCAGGGTCCTTATGCACCGGGTATGTTACCTGTAGAGATTCTTTAAACCTAATGTTGGCAAATATGGCATTTGTTAATGGCTTCTGAGAAATGGATCCAGAGCCAAACAGATTCAGAAAGATTGTTGGGGGGTGGTGTTTTCTTTAGTTGGGAAGTCATGGAGCCTTGTTTAGGCTTTGCTGAAGCTTGACTAAAGTCCTGGGGGAAACCAGAGGAAGCCTCTCAGCCGGTGATAGAATGAGTTACAGCAGTTCATACATATGCACATTCTTAACCTGTTATGTCATAACCCAACACAGAATCAGATAAGCGGTGGGAAAACATTGACTCCAAATACATTTCTAAAGAGAAATGCAAGGCTTTCAGTCGTCTGTGGATGGTTAGCATTCGTGATTACTTAGTTCTCCAAATTTCTCATGTGGTGACAGCCTTGCCTCCCCACCATGTAGTTTTGAGTCTCAGGGCTCTACTATGTGTGACACGGCTCCTAATGGTGACAGAAGGGCCCTCATCCTCTCAATGCTATTAGTGACCTAAGAGAGAAGGGCGTGATTTAACTTGCCAGCTAAATGCATAACTGTAGCTGTGTAGCACAAATGAAGAAAGCGTATGCTCCGAGCGGGTATTCAAGTGACCTTTAACATTTTAGTGATATATGGCTGCTGTGAACGTAATTGAACTATAACCAAGAGAAGAGGATTTATCTTCTTTCTTCAAAGTATCATACTCCCAAAGACATTATCTCACCCAATTTGTTAACAGTAAAAGCTCATAAGAGTAAGAACTTGCAAAAGGACGACAGAATGAAAGAGTTTTAATGTATTTTGCCAAAGGGAAATTTACCATCTGCCTGTCTTCATGAATCACATATGCTGAGAATAATATTTTAGAAGATACTGACAACAAGACGCAGTAATTTGTAAATGAAAATTACTGATGCTGCCCTTCTTAAAGCAATCTGTGGAATAAATCAGCATAGCAGGCTATAGAATTACAAGTTGAAGACTTGAAATAGGAGAATAATAAAGTGTATTATTGGCTTTTTGTAATTGTAATAAAGATCCCAAATCTTTAAAACGTAATTACTTTGGTTCGAACTTCACTGTTCCCATATGAACCCTCTCAGTGTGCTCCAGAGAAAGGTACAATAGGAAGATACATTATTAAGCCAAGATGACAATAAAGTCTTATTTGCAAACATCGGCAGACATGTAATTATATAGATCATAGAGATATGTCATCAACTGGTTTGATTTCTCAGGAAGATTCCCTATAGCACAAATCACGACGCTGTCGTTGGCAACGGAAGACTTCAGAATTCCATGTGCACAGCTAATCCGAGACTCATGCTAACAGAAAAAGTTTAACTCTTTTTTTTTTTTTTTTTTTTGAGATGGAGCCTCAAGCTATCCCCCTGGGTAGAGTGCCATGGCATCTCCATGGAGCAACCTCCAACTCCTGGGCTCAAGCGAGTCTCCTGCCTCCGCCTCCCAAGTAGCTGGGACCACAGGCGCCCCCTGGGTAGAGTGCCATGGCATCTCCATGGAGCAACCTCCAACTCCTGGGCTCAAGCGAGTCTCCTGCCTCTGCCTCCCAAGTAGCTGGGACCACAGGCGCCCCCACAACACCTGACCATTTTTTGGTTGCAGCCATCATTGTTGTTTGGTGGGCCCGGGCTGGGGATTCGAACCTGCCACCTTAGGTGTATGTGGCTGGCGCCTTAGCCGATTGAGCCACAGGCACTGAGCCAAAAAAAAAGTTTAACTCTTAGTAAAAGCAAAAGATAACTCGAAATTGTGAAAGTCCAGTCATGAATTTGGGAATGACCAAGAATTTCCTAGCAATGGTTGTATAAGGTTCTTGGTTAGTCCTGTGCATATCATAAATGAAATGAAAACTATTCATAGTTGATGAAAATTAAGAAATATATATTCTCTCAAAAACTAGTTTTGGAAAGGCTGTTAAGGGAAAGAGGAAAAAAGAAGGTGTATAGAAGTGGCAACTCTTTGATCATGAATCAAGTGATTTTAGCTTGATTGTGCGTGGGTTGAGAAACGAAGTTGATTTTCTATTCTCCCACTACCTCTGTGGTGGCACTGATACTGTTACACTTTCTTGTTGGCTTTTCAAAGATCTTAAAGGTGATCTTCTAATGACAGGTTTATTCCATGACAGGCAAGTCTGCGGTCAGGAAGGAGGAAGAGGGCAATGCTAATTTCTGTTTTTCAAACCAAGAAGCAAATATTTTTTTTTCTCTGAAAATCAAGTAAGAGTTTTTGAGGAAGGAAATACAGATTCTGGCAGTATTGATGCATATTTCTTGCACAATCTGCAAGGCTGAGTTTTCTAAAAAATAGCAGTATGTTTAATAGGTATATTTATCTCTTGGATCTGACAAAGACAAGTCCTGTAGTTTCATAATTATCACAATAATCTGTGGTAGAATACAGGTTGTATATATAATCATGTAGTGGATGCGATATAATTATAGTTTCTGTCCAAACATTGCTATTTGCCTGGCAAAGTGGCATTGGGGCATTTTCTGTTTTCTTAGTCCCTTGAGGTATAATACCAAGTAATAAAGTACTTATAAATTTATCTTCGATTTTCTTCATCATCTTTAATTTAACGAGAAATATATTTAATAACACCTGGATATAAAACCAAATCATTATAAATTCCAACCTGTGAGAAATTCTAAAAGGTGTCAAAATATCGATGGAAGGGTTTTAGAAGCTTTCAGAAAAAACACAATTTGGGAAAAGTATTGTTCACAGGGGAGATACTACTCTCAAGTTATTGTCTGAGTAGATAATTTTACAAAACTGTAGAAACAAATCTATAAGCAGAAGAAATGTGAACATCTCCATTTTGGTTGTTTATAGAAATATGGTCACAAAATTCTTTTAAAAATAAGCTTCTGAAACACAAGTGAGTTGCAGATGAAATCCTCAGCCTGGTGAATTATTTGCATTTATCTAAATCTATAAGGGAAAAGAGTAAAGATAAAATACAGAAAAACCACTATTTCGGAGTTAATCTTGTATATGAGAAATATATCAAGAACAGTAAAGAAAAAACAAAGTAAGAAAATTAGAACCCAAAATGAAATACAAGCAGTTTATGATTTTGACATTAAAATGCATAACATATTGTTCTATTTTAAGTTTGAAAATATATGTTAACTGTTTTCAGGCTCAGCGCCTATAACTCAAGCAGCTAAGGTACCAGCCACATACACCAGAGCTGGTGGGTTTGAATCCAGCCCAGGCCTGCTAAGCAAAAATGACAACTGTTTTTAGGTTGGATTCTTAAGTGAGTTTGTTTAATAATAAACTGTTTTTTACCCCAATAGTACGAAATTACACAATATTTAAAATTTAGGTAAAGCATACAGTAATATTTTGATGAAGCCATAAGAAAACTTAAGAAAAAATGAAATAGCTTTCCTGTGAGTGCCAGCGGCGGGAGGTCAGGGCTGTGGCTGCCGAGTTTCGCGATTTCATTGTAGAGACAGTTCTACTGTAGAGATGGTCAACGTACCTAAAACCCAGAGAACTTTCTGTAAGAAGTGTGGCAAGCATCAGCCTCACAAAGTGACCCAGTATAAGAAGGGCAAGGATTCCTTGTATGCCCAAGGAAAGCGGCGCTATGATCGAAAGCAGAGTGGCTATGGCAGGCAGACAAAGCCAATTTTCCAGAAGCAGACTAAAACCACAAAGAAGGTTGTGTAAGGCTGGAATGTGTTGAGCCTAACTGCAGGTCCAAGAGGATGCTGGCCATTAAGAGATGCAAGCATCTTGAACTGGGAGGAGATAAGAAAAGAAAGGGCCAAGTGGGCTCGGCGCCTTTGGCTCAATCGGCTAAGGCGCCAGCCACTTACACCTAAGGTGGCGGGTTTGAATCCCCAGCCTGGGCCCGCCAAACAACAATGATGGCTGCAACCAAAAAATGGCCGGGCATTGTGGCGGGTGCCCAGCTACTTGGGAGGCGGAGGCAGGAGACTCGCTTGAGCCCAGGAGTTGGAGGTTGCTATGAGCTGTGATGCCATGGCACTCTACCCAGGGGGGAGAGCTTGAGGCTCCGTCTCAAAAAAAAAAAAAAAAAAAAAAAAGAAAGGGCCAAGTGATCCAGTTCTAAACTTTGAGACTTTTTGTCTTTTTGAGGAGAAATTGTAGAAGCTATAGAAAAATTACCTGTAGGGAAATAAATACTATGATATTCCGAAAAAAAGAAAAAAAATGAATAAATATTTGAGTATTTTTATGACCTTGAATGTGGAAAAGGCCATGTTGGTACACAACCCTCATAGACACATACCCCTCAAGGAATAAAACTCAAAGAAAAACACTAACAGATTTGGCAACACAGAATCTTTGGTCTCTCTCTCTCTCTCTCTCTTTTTTTGAGATAGAATCTATGTCACCCTCAGTAGAGTGCCATGGTGTCATAGCTCACAGGAACTTCAAACTCTTTTTTTAAAAATTTATTTTATTTATTTTTTTCTGAGACAGAATCTTTATCGCCCTTGGTACTGTGCAGTGGCGTCATAGCTCACAGCAACCTCCAACTCCTAGGTTTAGGTGATTCTTTTACCTCAGCCTCCTGAGTAGCTAGGACTACAAGCGCCTGCCACAATGCCCAGCTATTTTTTATTGCAGTTTGTCCAGGGTGGTTTCAAACCTGCCACCTTTGGTATATGGGGCCGGCACCCTACACACTGAGCAGCAGGTGCTGCCACAACCTCAAACTCTTGGACTTAAGAGATTCTCTTGCCTCAGCCTCCCAAGTAGCTGGGACTACAGGTACTCGCCACAATGCCTGGCTATTTATTTTATTTTTTGTAGTTTTTAGCTGGGGCTGGGTTTGAACCCTCCACCTCTGGCATATGGGAACAGCACCCTACTCCTCTGAGCCACAGGTGCTGCCCTGCCTGGCTATTTTTTTGTTGCAATTGTCATTGTTGTTTAGCCTGCCCAGGCCGGGTTCGAACCCATCAGCCCTGGTGCATGTGGCCGGCTCTGTAATCACTGTGTTACAGTTGTTGAGCCAGAATCTTTGGTCTCTTATCTGTCAAAAGACATCATGAGTAAACTTAAAGGCAAACAACTAAAGGAGGGGGAAAAGAATATACTCATGCTATCAAATCAATAAAAGAAATGCACTAATATAGAATTAGCAATAGATAATTTATGGAAGAGAAAGCGAATGACTAATAAACACAGAAAGCTATTTAATGCCAATAATAATTGATGAAATGCAAATTAATGCCTCCCGAAGTTATTTTTCTTGGACTACATTGGCAAACTTTTTCTTCCTCTTTTTTTTTTCTTTTTTTGAGGCAGAGTCTCACTTTGTCAGCCCAGTAGAGTGCTATAGCATCATAGCTCACAGCAACCTCAGTCTCCTGGGCTCAAGTAATACTCTTGCCTCAGCCTCTCTAGTAGCTGCGATTACAGGCCATGCTGGCTATTTTTAGAGGCAGGGGTTTCACTCTTGCTCAGCTGGTCTTGAACTAGTGAGCTAAAGGCAGGCAATCTGCCTGCCTCTGCCTCCCAGGCAGAATTACAGGTGTGAGCCACTACACCTGCCCTAACTTTTTCTTTTTTTAAGTGAAATGATTCTTAGTGTAGGTGATAGTTAAGAAAAAGAGGCTGTTTCTTATTCTGTGGTAGAAATGCTATTTGATACAAAGGTCTCAGGAGAACAATTTGGCTATATATATATGTGAGTGTGTGTGTATAGCTGTCCATACACATACACACATACATATATATAAATAATATGTATTTTATCAGGTCATTTGACTAGTCAACTTCACTTCTAGGAATTCTGCTGAAGAAAATGGTTACAGATAAATATGCAGATTTATGTACCAGGATGTTCTTTGGGTTACTGCTTTGCCCTGTGTAAACAGTGGCAGTATTGGGTAAGATACCATGACTGGCAATAAGGCATTCGGGAAGTACATTACATTTGGCTGAAACAATGAGGGCAGAGAAGGTAAATCCAAATCCATGAGTAATATCCATTTCTGTGAAAAAATTTATAATAAAAGGGAGGCTGTGGGAGGTGCCTGTGGATCAAAGGAGTAGGGAGCCTGCCCCATATACTGGAGGTGGTATGTTCAGACCCAGCCCCTGCCAAAAACTTTAAAAAAAAAAAAAAAAGGGAGGCCATGTGATCCAACCTGCTTGGTTTCCCTGCAGTGCAACCACATCCTGGAGCCTCAGAGTTGATTGTTCATGGTAATGTTTATATACCCAAGAGTGGCAGTAGACACCTCAACCTAGGTGAGGCTAAATGAATGGGTCTGAGCCCTGGCATGACTTCTATTGCTGGTCACTTTGTTGCTGACTCCTTTTTGTAAGAATAGGTTTGCTGGGAAAAGAATTTGTCATTTTATTAGTATCTTTTTTATTACTTCATGGGCATACTACTTGCAGTTGAATTCACATGTGATGTAAATATTTCTTTCTTTCTTTCTTTTTTTTTTTTTTTTGAGACAGAGCCTCAGCAACCTCCAACTCCTAGGCTCAAGTGAGTCTCCTGTATCTGCCTCCCAAGTAGCTGGGACTACAAGTGCCCACCACAACGCCTGGCTATTTTTTGGTTGCAGCCGTCATTGTTGTTTGGCAGGCCCAAGCTGGATTCAAACCCGCCAGCTCAGGTGTATGTGGCTAGCGCCTTAGCCAATTGAGCCACAGGTGCAGAGCTGCAAATATTTCTTAATTTTATTTTTTATTAAAATTTTTTTTTTAGAGATAGGTTCTTGCTTTGTTGCCCATCCTTGAGTACAGTGGCAACAAATAGCTCACTGCAACCTTGAATTCATGGACTCAAGAGATCCTTCTGCCTCAGCCTCCCAGTAGCCAGGTGTGCCACCATGCCTAGCCTCAATTTTTTTTTTTTTTTGAGACAGTCTTGCTGTATTGCTGAGGCTAGTATACAGTTATGTCATGGAACTCCTGGGCTCAAGCAATCCTCCCACATTGGCCTTCAAAAGTGCTAGGATTACAGGTGTGTCCCAGGTGTGACCACTGTGCACGGTTCAAATATTCTTATATTGTGCCCATCACTACTGTTACTAAATCTCTAATTGTGTTTTCTCCAGGTCTCTGACTGTTCTTCTGAACCATTAGCCATAGCCAATGCTATATTACATAAATTTTGATGTCTTATGTTTTGTTTTTTTGTAGAGACAGAGTCTCACTTTATGGCCCTTGGTAGAGTGCTGTGGCATCACATAGCTCACAGCAACCTCCAACTCCTGGGCTTAGGCAATTCTCCTCCATCAGCCTCCTGACTAGCTGGGACTACAGGTGCCTGCCACAACACCCACTTATTTTTTTGTTGCAGTTCGGCTGGGACCGGGTTTGAACCTGCCACTCTCGGTATATGAGGCCGGTGCCCTACTTACTGAGCCATGAGCACTGCCCTATGTCTTATGTGATTCAACTTTAGATATATTGTCATTTTCCTCATGATTTCTTCTATTTAGAAATGCAGGGTGGACCCTGTGGCTCAAAGGAGTAGGGCACTGGCCCCATATGGTAGAGGTGGCAGGTTCAAACCCAGCCCCGGCCAAAAATAAATAAAGAAATAAATAAAAAGAAATGTAATATAATTATTTTTTAATTATTTCGTGATTTCTTTTTTTTTTTTTTCTTTGAGACAGAGCCTCAAGCTGTCACCCTGGGTAGAGTGCTGTAGCATCACAGCTCACAGCAACCTCCAACTCCTGGGCTCAAGTGATTCTCCTGTCTCCACCTCCCAAGTAGCTGGGACCACAGGTGCTCACCACAATGCCTGGCTATTTTTTGGTTACAGCCATCATTGTGGTTTGGTGGGCCCAGGCTGGATTCGAACCCACCAGTTCAGGTGTATGTGGCTGGTGCCTTAGCCACTTGAGACACAGGCGCTGAGCCTATTATTTGGTGATTTCTCAGATGTGTTTCTGTTATTGATTCTTTATTTTATTTACATATATATGCATATATTTATATATATTCTTTTTTTTTTTTTGAGATGGAGTCTCATTATGTCACCCTTGGAAGAGAGCTGTGACGTCATAGCTCACAGCAACCTCAAACTCTTGGGCTAAAGTGATTCTCTTGTCTCAGCCTCCCAAGTAGCTGGGATTACAGATGTGTGCCACAATGCCTGGATTTTTTTTTTTTTTTTTTTGTAGTTGTCATTGTTGTTTGGCAGACCCAGGCTGGGTTTGAACCCACCAGCCCCAGTGTATGTATCCAGCGCCCTAACCACTGAGTATAGGAGAGAGCCAGATTCCTAATTTTATACCATTGCTTGGAGAATTGTAGCAATCTCTATAACAGGATGTGTAGAAACCTATGTGATATGTGGCAACCTATGTAGTAGGATATGTAGCAGCTTATGTAACCACATATGTAGTGATCTATGTAACAACCTATGTAGCAACCTATGCAGCAGGATGTGTAGGAACCTGGACTGCAGGCTTGCAGAGACAAAGTGGCAGTTACTAGACGTTAATGATCAGACTTTGGCATATGGAAATTGATCAGCTGTGGAACTCCAGTGAGGGGGTTGGGACTCGGAGAGGATGGTTCCTCAGGGCCTTTTCCCTGACACATATGGGAAAGCCCACGTCCTGCAAGCTTTGAGCTTACAATCCATTGTCTGGCCTGCTTCCTCGGTGATGGCACTAACAGAGAATAATGTACTTTGTATAATTTTAATTGTTTTTAATTTATTGAGACTTGTTTTACAGTTAGCATATGGTCCATCTATTCCAGAGAATATTTCCTGTGTGCTTGAAAAATGTGATCGTATTATATTGTGAGGCATGTTCTACACATATCAATAAGGCCAAATTGTTTGATAGTGTTGTGCAAATGAGTCTTTTTTTTTTGCAGTTTTTGGCTGGGGCGGGTTTGAACCCGCCACCTCCGGGATATGGGGCAGGCGCCCTACTCCTTTGAGCTACAGGCGTCGCCCCCTTTTTTCTTTCTTTCTTTTTTTTTTTTTTGCGAGGGAGTTTCACTCTATCACAACCTCAAACTCCTGGGTTTTGAGTAACCCTCCTGCCTCAGCCTACCAAGTAGCAGGGACCACAGGTGCCTGCCACAATGCCCAGGTGATTTTTCTGTTTTTGGTGGAGATGGGGTCTCTCTCTTGCTCAGGCTGTTCTCCTGAGCTCAGGTAATCTACCTGCTGTGGCCTCCCAGAGTGTTAATATTATAGACATGAACCAATACGCCCAGCCATTTCAAATAAGTATTTATTCTTACTAATTTTCTTTCCATTTGTTCCCTCAATTACAGGAGATGAGTACTGCAATCATCAACTAAAATTATTGAATTGCCTATTTTTCCTTTTAATTCTGTATGTTTTTGCTTTATGTACTTATTGTTAAGTACATATACCTTTGTAATTCTGGGTATCTTTCTGAGGCAGTGACTCTTGGTCATTATGAAATATCCCTTTCTTTGTCTTCACTCATTCCTTATCTTAAGGTCTTTTTTTTTGCTCTTTTATGGTTACTGTTTACATGGTATAACTTTTTCTTCCTTTTACTTTCAAGGTACTTGAATCTTTGCATTTAAGATATGTCTCTTGTAAATAACGAATAACTAAAGCTCTCTTTTAAATCCAGTCTGACCATCTCTGCCTTCTGATTGAAATCCTTAGGCCATTCAAATGTAATATAATTATTTAATATGGCTGGATTAACACCTTCAATTTTGCTAGTGTTTTTTTTTTTTTTTTTTTTTGAGACAGAGCCTCAAGCTATCCCCCTGGATAGAGTGCCATGGCATCACAGCTCATAGCAACCTCCAACTCCTGGGCTCAAGCGAGTCTCCTGCCTCTGCCTCCCAAGTAGCTGAGACCACAGGCACCCGCCACAACACCCGGCCATTTTTTTGGTTGCAGCCATCATTGTTTGGAGGCCTGGGCTGGGGATTCGAACCCGCCACCTTAGGTGTATGTGGCTGGCACCTTAGCTGATTGAGCCACAGGCACTGAGCCTGCTAGTGTTTTTTGTATATCTCATGTCTTTTTTTATAATTCTCTTACAGCTTTCATTATGTTAGCTGAATGTTCTTTATGGGACCATTTTACTTCCTTTGTGAATTTGTATCTATTTCTTTTATTTGTGTGTGTGTCTATGTTTAAGTGTGTATATGGTTATTCTAGGAATAGACATGTGACTTTACCTTATCACAATCTATTTTAATTCTAGTAAACATAGGTAATTTATTCCAATATGCAATTGACATTTGAACTACATGGGTTTGAACAGTGCAGGTGCACTTAAACCTGATTCGTTCAACCAAGTACATATCAAAAACATAGTATTTGGGTGGCACCCATAGCTCAGTGGGTAGGGTGCTGGCCACATACCCTGAGTTTGGCAGGTTTGAATCTGGCCTAGGCCACCTAAAACAACAGTGACAATGATGACAACAACAATAACAACACCACCAACAACAAAAATAGCCGGGCATTGTGGCAGCCACCTGTGCTGGGCTACTTGGAAGGCTGAGGCAAGAGAATCCCTTAAGCCTAAGAGTCTGAGGTTGCTGTGAGCTGTGATATCATGGCACTCTACTGAGGCAACACAGTGAGACTCTGTGTCAAAAAAAAAAATTGCAGTATTTGTAGCCTATAAACTCACATATATGGAAACCTGACTTTGTATATGTGGGTTTTGTGAGGCTAACTGTAAGAATTTTGGTATATTTAGGAGGTTTTAGAACTCTTCCCCCAAGTACACTGAGGGACAATGGTAGTTCTGTTAACTTTTCTCACCTTTGTGCCAGTATTGTCATACATGTCATATATGTAACATGTCATACTTTGAATAACACAATCTTAGTGAAAAGACAATAGGCACATAAACAGTTTTTAAAAATATCAGCCAACAGGTTTATCATTTCCAATACTCTTTTGAGTTACCATCAAGTGTCATTTTGTTTTACCCTGAAGATCTTCCTTTAGAAATTTCTGTGGGTAAGATCAAAGAGTTTTCTCACATCTTATTTATGTGGAGATGCCTTTATTTCACATTCAGGTTTGAAGGATAGTTTCACTTGATATAGAATTCCTGATTGAGGCTGTATTATCCAACATTTTGAATATGCTATTCAACTATCTTCTGATTCTATGATTTTTGACAAGGTGGCTGTTAGTTGTATTGTTGTATTGTATTGATGCATCATTTTTCTCTGGCCACTTTCAAGATTTTCTCTTTGTCTTTCAGCAGGTTGACTATATCTGTGTTTAAATCTCTTTGTGTTTATCATTCTTGAGATTTCTTGAGCTTCTTAGATTTGTAGGTTTTTTTTTTTAGTAAGTTGGGGAGTTCAGAGCCCTTATTTCTTCAAATATATTTTCGGACCTTTTTACTCTCTTCTCTGTCTCGGACTGTCATTATAAGTATGTTGGAATGTTTGATCTCATCTCCAAGATTCCTAAAACTTTTTATATTCCTTCTGCAAATTGAATAATTCCTAATAATCTACCTTCAAGTCCACTGATTCTTTTCTCAACCACTTCACATCCACTACTGAACTCATCTAGTGAATTTTTCATTTTCATGATTGTATTTTTCAACTCTTGAATTTCTATTAAATTGTTTCTACTTTAGGAGATCTAGCATTCATTGGTTTATTGCCATCATATTTTCCTTTAATTTTTTTAAACATATTTGTAATAGCTACATTCAAGTATGTTTTTGGGCTCAGCGCCTGTGGCTCAATCGGCTAAGGCGTCAGCCACGTACACCTAAGGTGGCGGGTTCAAATCCCCAGCCCGGGCCCGCCAAACAACAATGATGGCTGCAACCAAAAAAAAGTGGCTAGGCGTTGTGGCGGGCACCTGTGGTCCCAGCTACTTGGGAGGCAGAGGCAGGAGACTCGCTTGAGCCCAGGAGTGGGAGGTTGCTATGAGCTGTGATGCCATGGCACTCTACCCAGGGGGATAGCTTGAGGCTCCGTCTCAAAAAAAAAAAAAA
>CAUYQV010161047.1:0-60461 GCA_963574575.1 Galagoides demidoff
CCATTCATGGATTGATGGGCACTTGGGCTTCTTCCATAACTTGGCAATTATAAATTGAACTGCAATGAATAATCTGGTACAAATATCTTTATTGCAAATATTTTTTGGTCCTTTGGATATACACCTAGAAGAGGAATTGCATAATCAAACGACAGGTCTACATTTAGATCCCTGAGAGTTCTCCAAACTGCCTTCCAAAAGGAAGGTACTAGCTTACATTCCCACCAGCAGCGCAAAAGTGTTCCCTTTTCTCCACATCCACGTCCCAGTTTCCTTTTGGTTATTGGTTGTATAGCATATCTTTCTCTAACCTTTTCTCTTTTAATCATACTGTAATCTATGTATACCGTGTATCTTTTATTAGCAGAACGTTGTTGGCTTTCAATAACTTTTATCTTTAATAGGAGTTCTTAACCCATGTTCATCACATCATTACTGATATATTTAGGTATAAATTTGCCATCGTCCTATTTGTTTCCTATGTGTATCATCTTTATTATACTCTTTCTTCTTTCCTTTCCTTTGGATGAATTTTAAAATTCCACTTATTTTCTATTAGCTTATTAATTACATATTTATTTACTATTCTTATAATGGTTACCCTATATATCAGAACATGTATCATGACTTACTGTAGTTTTAATGTGGACTAACACTTTTGCCATTTCCCAACAAAGCAAGGACCTTAGAACACTTTATATTATTTATTCCTCTTATACCTTTTTTACTATTTTTATTAGGTATTTTCATTATTCATACATTTTTAACTCTATAACACATTATATTTATTATTATCCCCGTTTAAAATACTTTAGAGTTACACATTTATTCTTTTAATTGCATTTAATTTTTTGGTTTGTTTTCTATATTGCCATATTTCTATATAGGATATTTTCTTCTATCTCAAAAACTCTTTTTGTTATTTCCCTTCATGTTAATCAACTAGTGACTTTTTTTAAGTTTCCTGATAGGAAAGGAAGTGTGATGGATGTCTTAAACATGTTTTTATTTTTCTTATATAATTAAGGAAATAGATACTGCCTAAAGAATTCTGAGTTGTCATTTATTTTCTTTCAGCATTTTGAAGATATCATTCCACTAAATGTTATATTTGGTTATTTCTGTTAAGAAGGCAATCTTTAGTCTTTTTGTTATTTCTTTAAATACAATGTGTATTTTTCTCCAGGGCTGCCTTTAAGACTTTTCTCTTTGCAGCTTGGTGCCCAGTTACATACACTAAGGCAGGCAGGTTCAAACCTGGCCTAGGCCTGCTAAACAACAATGACTGACAACTGCAATAAAAAAAAATAGCCAGGCCTTGTGGCGGGTGCCTGTAGTTCCAGCTACTTGGGAGGCTGTGGCAAGAGAATCACTTAAGCCTGAGAGTTTGAGGTTGCTGTGAGCTGTGACGCCACAACAGTCTACCACGGGCAACAAAGTGAGACTCATCCCCCCCCCAAAAAAAAATTTTTTCTATTTGTATTTGTTTTTCAGAAGTTTAAATATGATATTTCTGGTTATGAATTTCTCTCTTATTCTTTGGCATTCATTGTGCTTCTTGAATTTATAAATTGGTGACTTTTCTCAGTTTTTAAAAGTTCTCAACTCTTACCTCCTCAAGTATTATTTCTGTCCATTTCCTCATGTCTTTCCTTCTGAAACTCCAATTTTATACAGGTTAACAGAGTGTACTGTATATTTTTTAACCATTTTTACTGTATTCATTTATTTACATTTTTGTCTCTGTGCTTCAGTAGGGATAGTTGATAACTTCCATTTTCTACCTCTTGTGCATCTGTTTCTATTGTCTATTTTTTCTCTTGATTTTTATTTGTTTTGTCTTATCTCTTAAAATGCCAAATATGGTAGAAGCTCTGTAAGTTGACCTCCCAAAGGACTGTAACAGACTGGCCAACATACAGAGGTGGTCAAGATAAGGAACTCTGTACTGATACATACAAGTGGTGCATGTACATATGAAACTTGTGTTTTTCCAGTCTATGAAAATTAGGTCAACTTAGGGAGGTGTTTAGTGTAAGAAGCTGGTCAACTCTAGAGGTTCTACTCCATTTTATAGGAAAACTTGGGAAATAAGTTGATGTTTGGATAATGTTATCTTTCTCCAGAGGATTACATTTGGCTGCTAGCAAGCAGTTAGCCCAGGCATAGATTATCATAATCCAGTCATATATTAAGGAGATTCGATTTTATGAGACTTTCTGAGTCTTATACAGTTGATTCTTAACTTTAGCATGAAGCCCTTCAAGAGTCTGACCGAAAGTTTTTATGTATTTAATTGAGCCTTGCCTCCTTGGTATTTTCTGAACTGAAATTTTTATTCCCTGACCTCGTAAGACTAAAAGAAGCCTTGCTCATCTTAGTAGCTTCTTAATACATGGCATTCAAATTAGCAATCACCTTGAATAGAAAATTGGCAGTGAATGTCGTACTTCTCTCTGCTCTTCCCCTCTGTATTGTTTCTACACTGATAATTCTCAAGTGTTTTACAACTGCTGTTAAATTTGTCCATTTTTTCTAGTTATTCTCAGATGGATGGTTGTGCTTTCAGAAGCTAGTCTGAAGGTATTGCTGAATTTTTAAATATAAACAAATAAATTCTTACTTTTAAGCATAAAGTAAAAATATAAAGAAAAATTATATTATGAAGTGAAATAGCAAAGATTTGGAGAGTAGATAAAGGAAGTTTAACTGAGAATATACTGCAGAGAAAAAAATAAAACCCATGCAGTAGGAAAAGTAATATGACTCAGGAAATTCATTAAGGAAAAAAAGGATTTTTTTAATATTAAAGAAAGAGGTGAATTTAAATCTTTAAACTATTCAGCATGTTCCATATAGGGTGAGAAAAGACAATTTGTCATATCCTAAAGAAGAAATTTCTAAACTCAAAGGATCATCTTCCAAACTTCCAATCAAAAGGAATCTACCAGTCCTCAGGGAATTGTCAGGTTCTGGAAGCAACTCAAATGCTCATCAACCCATAAATGGATTAACAAATTACAATATATGTATACCATAGAATACTATTCAGCCATAAATAAGAGAGAGACTTTACATCTTTTATGTGTACCTGCATGGAGTTGGAACACATTCTTCTTAGTGAAGTATTTCAATAATGGGGGAAAAAGTATCCAATGTACTCAATACTATTATGAAACCAAAATATAAATACTTACATACTCATAAGAGTGATAAAACACAAATATACTCTACCAAAAGGGAGGGAGAGGAAGGAGAGGGAAGGAGAAGTGAGGGGGGTGTTGGTGGGAGGAGGAAGGGAATTTGATGAGATCTCACCTAATGTGCAAATGCAAGGGTATATTTCAAAATAACTAAGAGTAAATGTTAAATGTCTTACCACAAAAAATAAGTAAGTGAAGTGATGGCTATGTTAGTCAGCTTGATTTAAGCATTCCACATTGTATATCAAATCATCACATTGTACACCATAAATGTATAGTTATGATTTTAATTAAAAATTAATTTAAAAAATAAAAATGTATAACCACAAACAGATGCCCCTTTACACCCAATACAATATTCTGATTAAAGAGACACATGATATACATACTAACAATTGATGGAGAGGTTGTAGAGAAATTGGAACCTTGATACACTGTGAGTAAGGTTGTAAAATGTGGCTGCTTTGGAAAGCAGTTGGGACATTTCTCAAAAAGTAAAATTTAGAGTTATCATATAACCCAGTAATTCTATTCTTAGGTATATACTAAAGAAAACATATCAAAAGCCATGGAATTGTATACTTTAAAGAAGCAAATTTTATGGTCTGTGAATTATGTCTCAATAAAAAAGTTACCTATAAAAGAATATAGGAATCTCATCTAAAATACCGAAAGGTAAATACAGTTAAAGAGTACATGTAGAAAGATAAGAGTAAAAAAATATAACCCAATAGAATTCTATCTAGCTAGAATGTCATTTACCTTTCAGAGAAAAACAAGTGAAAGAGAGTTGAGGATGTGCAAGGATCAGAGAGTAGCTGTTTGTTGGAGTTGTCAGCTACTATAACAAATCGAAATGCTATGGCGGCTCACTTACAATGAAAGGTTATTTATCATTTATGTAATCATTGAAAGTGGGCGTAGGTGATCAGAATAAAGGAGTGTCTGTGGATAAGAAATGGAGTGATGCTTTTCCTAATGCAGTGATTCAGGGACACAACCCTTCCATCACATGTTTATACCCTTTCCTGCAACCTGTTCCTTATTATCCACACCCAGCCAGTAGCAGACGAAAAGGATTAGACAACTGCTTTTTAGGAGCATTGGTCAGAAGTAATAAACATCATTTCTGGTCACATGTCATTGGTGAGAACTAGTGAGTCATAGCTATGAAGGCTGAAAAACATAGTTACACTGCCTAGGTAGCCACTTACCATTCAAAATTCTATTACATCAGCAATAGAAGAACTTGAAAGTTAGTGAACTGATATCTTCTGCCTGACAAATCTAACGAAAATTTTCACAAAAATAGCTATATGCCAACCAAATAACAAATAAACCATAACAGAGACCTTAACATGGGGATAAAAGGAAGAGGAATGAAAAAGAGAGTAAGGGAACATGATGAATTTAAATGGGTAAGAAATGTGTAGCTTATGTTCTTAAAAGAGATTTTGGAGAAGGGACTTCAAGAAAATTCAGATAGAACATTAGACCAAAAGAGTGAAATTATATTAGAAAAAGTTAGGTGTTAGGGTGATAGTTTTGTAAAGTCATCTAAATATTTCATTTGGGGGATAAGTGGACAGATTCTAAACTTTTACGTTTCTGAGTACAAAATGTAAAGGGCAAGATAAATTTTTGTTGGGCGGTAGTGTATTTTGCTAAAAATGATAGTCAATTTCTTTCTTTTAAATACTTCAATGGAAGTGTATGATTATTAGAGATAGAAATGTTAATACTCTTAAAATTAAACTTTACATGAAAAATTTAAAATATTTATTTGTTTATAACTGCCAATCATAGTTCAATAAAATAGAATTGAAGATAAAGGATTAAGGTGAAATGAAAAATCATGCTGTTAAAATCTATGAAATGAATTTTTATTTTCAAATTGCAAAACAAAAGTCAACTGATACAGATCTGGAAAAATTATTATTATTATTATTATTTTGAGACGGAGCCTCAAGCTATCCCCCTGGGTAGAGGGCCATGGCATCACAGCTCATAGCAACCTCCAACTCCTGGGCTCAAGCGAGTCTCCTGCCTCCGCCTCCCAAGTAGCTGGTACCACAGGCGCCCGCCACAATGCCTGGCCATTTTTTGGTTGCAGCCATCATTGTTGTTTGGCGGGCCCGGGCTGGGGATTCGAACCCGCCACCTTAGGTGTACATGGCTGGCGCCTTAGCCAATTGAGCCACAGGCGCCGAGCCTGGAAAAATTATTTATTTTTTCAAATAGCAGAAATTTGAAATAGAAGAAAGATGAGGAAGAAATAACCAACAAAATGATAAAGATGGAAATAACAAACATCATTGATATCAATCATTACAGTAAATATGAATGGCTTGAATTTTTCCAATAAAACTCAGAGATACTAAGATTGGCATTAAATTAAAAAATTACTTGTTAAAGGAAATACAGTTAAAATAAAGGGAAAAAAAATTCATATTAAAGGAAGGACCAAAGAGGTAACAGGCAAATACAAAGAGAAACAAAGAATGTCAATGATATACAGATAGCTCCAGAGCCAGAATCTGGCAAGTGTAATCCTATACTTAAGTGTGTACTACATGGTACTGATGAAAAAGTCAACTCTGTTTTAGTAGCTGAATATTATTAATGGTGTTAGAGAGAGAAAAAAATTTAATTTTAATTTAATTTTCTGTCCTGTCAGATGGAAAGGAGAAGGCGAAATGGCTGGGGCCAGACTTCATCTTTTCAAAGCTGTCTGTTCTGTCCTAGCCAATGGAGTGAAACTGCATGGAATAACACCTGTATGTACAATGTAATTGCTAACTAAGGTGGCTTTTAAAATACAAAAACAAAAAAAAATCTTTTTATGCATTAATGTACACAGCTATGATTTAATAAAAAAAATCTAAAAAAAAAAACTATTTTTTCTGAGCATCTCTGATAGAGTTTCCAATCCATTGAAAATACATTTAGCTTGTAAAGTCCTTTATAAATAGTTAGAAAAAGTTTTGGTAGATTATCCCTGTTAAAAATTTTTCAAGTTAATTTCAGGGTACAAAGAATTAGGTTATAGCGTTTGCATTTGTTAGGGAGAGTCCCTGTTGTAGCCGTGTCCCACCCCTAGGAAGAGGGCCATATACACCCACATTGTGCCCACAAGTGGGAGCACACCAAACCCTTGCCTCCTTCTCCCTTACCCCTCCCTTCTCCCCTCCCCACATCTTGAATTGAGCTTTTCCCTTCTGTGGGCATGTATTAGATCATTTTCTTGCTTCATACTAGTATTGAGTACATTGGATATTTGCTTTTCCATTTTTGTGATACTTGACTAAGAGGAATGTGTTTCAACTCCATCCAGGTTAATACAAACGATGTAAGGTCTCTATCTTTTTAGAGGCTGAATAATATTCCATGGTATACATATACCATGGTTTATTAATCCATTTGACCCATTGGTGGACATTTAGGCTGTTTCCACATCTTGATGATTATAAATAGATCTGTGATAAACAACCTAGTGCAAATGTCCTTATGATAAAATGATGGTTTTTCTTCTGGGTGGATGCCTAGTAATGGGATTGCAGGATCAAATGGAGGGTCTATTTTTAATTCTTTGAGGATTCTCTATACTTCTTTCTAAAGAGGCTGTTTGAGTTTGCAGTCCCATCAACAGTATAAAAGTGTTCCCTGTCTCCACGTCTACTCCAGCATCTGTAGCTTTGGGACATTGTGATGTAGGCTATTCTCACTAGGTGATATCTCAGAGAGGTTTCATTTGCATTTCTCTGATGATTAGGGACAATGAGCAATTTTTCAATGTTTGTTAATCATTCATCTGTCTTCTTCAGAGAAGGTTCTTTTCATATTTCTAGTCCAGAGATAGATGGGATTATTTGCTGGGTGGTGGTGTTGTTTTTGATGATGATTAATTTGAATTCTCTATAGATTGTAGTTATCAACCCTTTGTGAGATTTATAACATGGAAATATCTTTTCCCATCCTGAAGTTTGTCAACTTGCTTTAATTCTGTCCTTAGCTGTGCAGAAAGTTAGCCCTTTTTATTTAACTTAGATTTGTACTGCAAAACCAAACATTACCAACTTGGGCAAAATGACTTCACAGACTCTCCAAAGTAGACTTCATCCTCACATGATGGCTTTATATTTATGGATCTGGGCTGACCACATTGTCTTTGGATCTGTCTGCTGGTGACACGTGGGAATGAGTGTTTGACTGGGTTGATCAGTAGGCAATCTGAAGTCCTGTGGGTGGGATTCTGGACTAACCTGGGCTTTTAGATATTCTTTTTTCCTCTTCTGTTTTTAAAGGTCAGTGTGTGAACCACTTCAATGCCTCCCGCTGTTTTCTTTGCATTTTACAAGGCCTGTGTGAGCTCCAGGAGGGGGCACATTTATTGTGCATGCCATTCAATTTAGATTCTACTAGAGCAAATGATTACAACAACTCAGAGGAAAAAACTGGAAAATAAGTCCCTGATGTAAAACCGGTCACAGGGCCAAAACGGTAGTGCCAATTATGATTTCAGTGCCTTACGCACATCACCCTGCCAACAGTCTTTTAAAAAACATAATTTATGATTGGTTAGGGTGGGCATATTAGACTGCATTGTTTTTCAAGTAGCCAGTTGTCTTTGTATTAGAAGTTAGTATTGAAAGTTTCCACTGACTTGTATTAATTTCACTTTTTTGGTTCTTAAGTGAAGAGTATTAATGGTAATAAATTAGGCAAAAGCGAAGGAATGCCTGAAGGGCTCACTCAGCATGGGTGTGGCCCTGGGGTATATATAGCACTCTCTATAATTTTCTAGCTAATGTTCCTCTCCTTGGTTACATGGATTAAAAGCAGCATGTTATTATATTTGGCAAGCCAGTCACGCAAACAATAAAGGCTCATTACATTCTTCTTATGTTGAAGTCTCAGATCCAGGTCCCATAAAAGCCTTTAAATAAAGAACATGGTACCTTTCTTTTTTATTTTGAGGTGAATCATAAACATAGAATGTTAAATCGCAATTCAAGAGATACACGATAGCCAGTTACGTAATGACCAAAAAAAAAAAAATTCCAAAGCAGTGCTTGATCATCCAACTGCAGTTTTCCACCCAAGTTATTGAGATATAGTTAACCATTATCAACAGAAACACACTTGCAAGTTCTGCTATTGACTTCCATTTTAATTAACATTAAAATTTCATCTCTAGTTTAATAATCACACATTTCTGTTGTAATACAGTCACCCATCACTTAATGACAGGCATATGTTCTGAGAAGTATATCATTGGGCTGTTTCTTCACTGCAAATAGCACAGAGTGTACTTCACAAACCTACATGGGTATTGCCTACTGCTCACCTAAGCTCCAGGGCACAGTCGGAGCACCTAGGCTACAAACCCACACAGTAGGTCTGTTACTCTACTGACTACTATAGACAATTGTAACACCTGGTAAGTATAGTGTGCGTCTAAACATCAGAGGTATTAAGATAGATAAAAAGGGCAGGGTAAAAATATGGCACAAAGATGAAAAATGGTACACTTGTCTGGGCACAATGAAGGGAGCTCACAGGAGTGGAAATTGCTCTGGGTGATTAGTGAGTGAGTGGAGAGTGGGTGTGAAGGCCTCAGACATCACCACACACTGCTGTCAACTTTATAAACGCTGTGCACTTGGCCTAAGCTCTGTGCACTTGGCCTATGCTCTGTGCACTTGGCCTATGCTCAATTTACTTAAATACTTTTTTCTCTAATAATAAATTTAAAAATTAGCTTACTGTAAATTTTTTACTTTATAAACTTTTATTTTCTTAAACTTTTTGACTCATTTGTAATAATACAGCATAAAACATAAACATTTGTACAACTATATGAAAATATTTTTCTTTACATTCTTTTTTTTTTTTTTTAAGATAGAGTCTCACTTTGTCACCCTCAGTGGTGTGCTGTGGTATCATAGCTCACAGCAACCTCAAACTCTTGGGTTCAAGAGATCTTGCCTCAACCTCCCAAGTCGCTGCATTACAGGCACACACCACAACTCCTGGCTATGTCTAGAGACTGGGTCTCATTCTAGCTCAGGCTGGTCTCTAACTCAAGTGGTTCACCCATCTCAGCCTCCCAGAGTGCTGAGATTACAGACCATCACACCTGGCCTTTTAAAAATATTCTTATTCTATAAGTTTTCTTCCATTTTAACTTCTTTTATTTTTTGAACATTTTTCTTAAAAACTAAGGCACAAACAAAGATATTAACCTAGGGCTACACAGGGTCAGATCATCAATATCACTGTCTCCAGAGCCAGTCCCACTGGAAGGTCTT
This sequence comes from Galagoides demidoff, assembly GCA_963574575.1. NCBI lineage: Eukaryota > Metazoa > Chordata > Mammalia > Primates > Galagidae > Galagoides > Galagoides demidoff. The sequence continues at coordinate 9,515 of CAUYQV010161047.1, forward strand.
CTGGGGCAGGAACATACACACAGCTGTCATCTCCTATGATAACAACTTCTTCTTCTGAAATACCTCCTGAAAGATCTGCCTAAGGATGTTTTATAGTTAATATTTTATTTATAAGCAGAAATAGGACACTAAAATAATGACGGTAAATACATAAATCAATACCATAGTCATTTATTATCATTTCGGGGATGTCTGCGCATCAGCTTGTGCGTGACACTTGTGTACTGCTGGCACCACAGCAGACTGGTTTACATTAGCTTCACCACAAACATGCAATGCATTGCATTATGACATTAAAATGGCTGCATCACTAGGGGACAGGGATTTTTCAGCTCCATCGTCATCTTATTAGGTAAAGTAGTTAGTTAAACATGAGCGGGTGGATGACAGAGGTGGTTCGGCTATTTTGGACTGGGTAGGGTCAGGCTCACCTAGGCTAGTGTGGGAGTCGGGCTAATTGGGGACTTGCAGATGGGTAATTTTGTGGAGCTGGTTGTTTTGGATGACCAGTTACTGGCCCCAGGACTTTCTGACATGGACAGAGAGATACAAGTTGTTACGGGAAGATGTGAAGGAAACAGCCTGATCAAGACTCTGGAAATTTCTAAGAAGTAGCTGATGACCTCCAAAAGTTGTATATGAAATCCAGCACTGTGCTCTCCATGACGCCTGCAGGAGCTAGGACAGGGCCCAGTTTGCTGTCCAAACCATTAAAATAAACTTTTCCTTTCTTCCTCAAGCTTGACTTGCTCTCACGCTCTGTGATTATTTTGGCGACTACCTTGAGCCATCACCGGGCCTCCCTAACATTATGGAGCCATCACTATACACACAGCCGGTCACTGACCAAACTGTCATTAAGCAGGACATGACTGTGTGGACTCTCTTCAGCAAGGTACACTGACACCCCCACCCCGCAGATACTGTGCTCGAAATTGTACTACAAACTGAGAGCATGTGGAAGATAAATACTTTCGTGAAAATGGACCCTGTTATTGGTTGTATTAGAGAAAGACCATGGTGAATTTATGGATGAATTAATTCCCTAATGTTGGAAAATACTACCCAAATTACTCTGTGAAAATAAACTCCAAAGTGGCAGGAAAACCCCAGGTTTTGTGTGATAATCACCAGTGAGCACTGAGGTACTTTCTTCTGGATTCATTTTGAAACAGTGCATGAATTCTTTTTTTGTGTTTCTCAGAACCCTATCGGGTTTCCTCGAAAACAAGACACTGTCTTATATTTATTTTTTCTCAAGAAGACACACTAGGGCTTTTTTCAGGGGATATCTTCTTTCCATGTCAAAATGCATGGCCCATCACTAGGTCTTATTATTGGGGTAGGGCTTATATTTAACAAATGCATAGAAATCCTGCTAGGGCTTATTTTTGGGGTAGGTCTTATTTTCAGGGAAACACAGTAGAAGGAATATTTTACAGAGTCAAAATTATTGAATCAAATGAAGGCAGGGTCATTTAAACAAGACCACTTATTCATCTCCCACAGCAACATACCACTTCTCTATTTTTATCGAAATGTACCCATCACATAGACTTAGGACATTTTCCCAAAGAGCTGCCAGCATTAGCCAGCCCCTATCTATTCCAAGTACAAGGATTGAATAGTTCATGCTTGGATGAAGCCCCAGTAAACTTTGCCTTTGCCAAACCAATAAAGCTGCAAATATGGACAGGCTATGCCTCTGCTTATTTGTTAAATATAACTGTGCCTACAGAAAACTAGTTCATTACTATCCCTTAAATGCCTGTGCTTCAGGCCTGTGTTACCTCCATTACTTATATGTTATTTATGAAATCCCTTTAAGGGCCTCTGATCTATTCCTTCATTCAATTATTCGTCCACTAAATACTTGTTCCCACTTTACAGATGAGAGAACAGGCCGGTAAGGAACAGCTTCAATAAGTGCTTTGTCCAAGATCCCACAGGCAGCTAATCAACTGCAGAGCAGAGAGTTGAAGTTATATGGATCTGACTCCAAAATCCTGTTCTTTCTACCATTTGGGAGCTAATCAGAATATTATGAGGCCCCCACACAAGGGGGTCTGAATCCCATCCTAGACCACTGAATCCCAATTTTCTTTGGTGGAGATCTGGAATCTATTTTAACAAGGGTCCTGTGTGATTTTGATGTGTGGCCCACTTTAAAAACGACTAAAATACCACCCTGGTTTTCCAACTCCTAACATAACAAATGGTCCAAAACGTTTTATAAATAACAATTCATTTGACAAATACTTATTAAGCACCCCCCTACAAGTCAGGCATTGTTAGATGCCATGGTAGCAGGCAAAACATAAATATCCCTGCCCTCGTGATGCTTAGATTCTAGTGTGGAGTAGAAGCAAGTCACAGGGGACAGACAAAATATGATAAGTAAGTTATGCCTTATATTAGGAGGTGGTAAGTGATGAAAAAAAAAAAGAGCATTACAAGGTGAAAAGGAGGGTTTGGATAAGGGGAATGTATTAAACAGGGTGGTCAAAGTTACCTTCTGTGCAAAGGAGACATTTAAAGGAGGCGAGGAATGGGCCGTGTGTTTATCTGGGAAAAATAACCAGGCTGATGGAACAGCCAGCACAGAGATCTGGAGACCTCTGAGCACGTACCTAGTGTATCTGAGAACCGTCAAGGAGGCCAGCGTGGGCGGCTGAAGAGGAGTAAAAGCAAGAGTCAGAAAGGTTAAGAAGGGAAGGCCAGGAGGGCTCATGCTGGGGTTGCAGGCTACCCTAAGTACCTTTATTTTTATTCTGAATAAAAAAGAGAAACCATTCTCAGGTTTTGAGCAAAATATCTATACGCATTGACAAACAAAAAGCAAAGAATTTTGTTTATGAGGCTAGAAGATTTTTAAAGATATGTAATTCAGACTCATATGTAAAGGCAGGTGTTTTTCTCCATTATTCCAGGAAAACTGGCATCACTTTCCCATAAAAAGAATCTTCATTATTCTGTAGTCGCCCATTGGTTTCATTCAATCATTCACTAACCAAATATCTATCAAACGCACAGCCTACTTTGTGTGAGGTGCTATGCTCAGTGCAGAAGGCTTTGTGGGATTTGTGACTTGGCTCCTAGGGCACTTGAGGTCCTCAGAAGCAGTGCATGCGGGTTAGCTTGCCTGTGGAGTAATTGTTTATTCCTAACCCAATTACTTCCATTGTCATCAAATCCCCTTTCCTCTGGCTGATTGTCAATAGGTGACTTAGTCGGACAAGGTTCACCAGTTCAATGTCTGTGACAAGCCATGGCTGGCCGCCTTTTCCAAACTTTTATTGGAAGGGAAAGGTGTTGTGTGTCCAGGTTTATCTGAAGGGGGAGATTGAAGATTATAGTCAGAGAAGAGAGAAATTTCTCTTCTGTTTCCTGGAAGTGGCAGTGTGGCAGGAGAAGATGCTGCTGAGGACAGCTGGGGAGCAGGAGGGAAGGTGAGTTAAGCTAGGTGCCTTTACGTCTGGAATGTATATTTTGAACTTATTTTTATTGAATAGGAAAATGCTTTGGAGTAATAGCAAAACAGGGAGTGAAGGCATGCCAGAAAAAAAAAAAAAAAACAAACTTAACATAGTGACTAATTCTTTTAAAATGATTTAACTCACAGACTTCACAGGTAGTGGAAATAGTGTGGTAATGCACAACCTCACAGAATAACAGCCACCTCAGGTTTCTCTCTCCAAAGGGGTAAATAGGCAGGGACCAAAAATCTGATTAATACCTTACCTGTGCTTTTCCTGCAAGGGCGTTTCAGGGGCCACATTGAAAAGCTTTTGCTCAGTGTTTTACATCCAGGCCAATCAATCTCTGCTAACTTTATGGCGTAATTATTTTGTTTTATAAATATATCGACCTAATGGATAATTGGAACATAGCCCACCTTCCCCATTTAATATTTTTGTTCCTAGAGATTTAAACTGATAGACCGAATTTTTCTTTTTACAAGGCATGTTGACTATAAACTGATCATAAATCATAATTATAAACATATCATACTACGAGGAAGCGGAAAAATCTGATATAGAAAGTATCGTTGTCTAACTTTGTGCTTGCCATTCTGTTTTCAAGCATGAAGGAAAACAGGAATGTAAACTAGAAATCATGTACCGAACTGTTATCTCTCTGAAGCAAAAATGTGTATAAGATTTTAAGAAAAAATTACTTAGATGGGACGTAATGCTTGGTTGAGAGCCCCAGTTTGATAGAGTATCAAATTTGTCTAAATCTCAAGTTTAGACATTGCTGTTGGAAAATGGAACATAAAGATTAGGTTCAGGCCTCCCTCAAGTTCCTGGCAGGGTCCAGGTGGAAGCACAGAGGTGGGACAGCCAAGGATATATCCTTCACCCAGCCAGAGATGCCAAACAGTACCATGACGAGGGGACAGGACAAGACAGGAAAGATTGATTCAGTCTTGTGTATTCTCGGTGCTGTTGTCTGTTCATTTATTAGGTACCTTGAAATTACATTTTATAAAGATTCTTTGGACTTAAAGAAAAATGAGTGGGACCTAGAGGAGCTTTCTCTTGAGAGCCAGCCTATGCTAATTCCCACAGCCCCAGTAAGGTTTAATGAGAACTCGATTCATGCTGCTTGAAGTATTTCTCTTCTGAACACATTTTTTTCTTTAGCATTTTTATATTCCTATCTGGAAGACAAATCGCATGAGCTTAGTGGATTTGCAAGTTTTTTTTTTCCCCGTCTGTGCACTGAAAAACATATTGCCAATTAAAAGACTGTATATTTAATTTAGAAATGTGGAATTGATTAGCTGATGTTCACCTTTAGCATTATATAAAATTGAAATGCTAATCTCTTTCTTCCCTTACCAGACTCGTGTTCAGATCACACTGGCCTGAAGTCTGACTACTTTTCTCAGAGCAGTGATGAGGGGCCACCTGCCAAGAAGCGAAGCCCAACACCACAGGGAAAACAGAGGTGAACTTCCAAAATCTCTTGAAAAAGACAAGATTCTAGGTGGAGGGATGTAGCAGAATCTGGGCTATGAAAGAATCAAGAGATCTGCAAGTCATCTCCCTCTAAAAGAACTATAAAAGTGGGTAAATTTGGTAAAAACAGTCATCCCAAGTACCTGGAAATCTCCCAAAGCAGCCTGTGAAAGCGAGCAGCTTTGCTGTTGCAGGAAGCTAACTTTATTTGGAGTGGAAGGAGGACAGCCCACACCTGGCAACAGATAAGAAAAGTCTGCAGCTCACCTAGCCTGAGTTTATGGTCCCTGTTGAGGGGTAAGTGGAAAACCAGAGGAGTGGTCTTGGGAGGGAGATAGCCACAGAGGGCCTTGATAATCATTTCTTACATCCCTGGCTGTCTGAAAGCCTGTGCCCTTATTCAGTAGAGACCTAGGAAGGCCTAGCAGAAAAGAAGAACGGGACCTACTTTTGGACTGCCTAGACTTGGATCACACTCCTCAAACCAAGCACACATCCAATAACAAGAGTGGAAGCGTAGACACTAGAGGGGTTTGAGCACCATCCACGACAGGTCCATCACTGGCAAACCACTAAGCCATGCAGATACAAGGATGACCCCCGAGAAGCCAGGCTGAAAAAGTCAAGTAGGATTTATTTTTTTAAATCTGAGCAGAGACATCGGTGGCCATATACTATGAAGTAATAGGTTCTGCTGATTAACTAGTTTTTTTTTTTTTTTAAGTAAGAAAAAAAGAAAAAGAAACAAAACACCCAGTAATAACAAACTTCTCAGGAGGAAAAATCAAACACAAAAATTAGAACCAGAGTTGTTATTCTATCTAAAAGTTCCAGTTTCTTAATACAAAATTATGAGACATGCTAAAAAAGCAGAAGAGTGTTGCTCATACTGGAGAGGGGAAAGCCAATGGAAATAGACTCAGAGAGACCCTTTAAGTTGAATGTAGCAGACAGCTACTCTAAATACGTTCAAAAGAGAGAATATGATGATGATGACTGTCCATATAGGAACTGTCCATAGCGCAATCAACTCTATTTAGAAGTAGCACATGAAAATTCTAATTTTTAATTGCCTGTGTTAAAATTATTTACTATATTTTGTTCTCCACATGAGCTCACTTTCTGGGTAATTGCAAAGTTAAGTAATTGCCTAGGAAAGGTAAATATTTTTAAAGTCCTAAGAGGAGGCTTACCTTATTTGATACAACTGCAATAAAATAGTAGTTTGAATCGACATAAAATCTTTCTTGTATCTATCAGATGATGTCATACAGAACCGCCAACATGCATTTTTTGATGTAAGACTTTTTCAATGTACTTCATTCATAATCAGAACCCTCACTATGATATCATTTTTTCCCAAATCTCTGGGTAAATAAATAAAAGTGTGTTGACTTTGATTTATTTGTGTTTTTCTTAGGCACCTGATGACGACAACTTATGAAGAGTCCATTTACAGGCATGACAGAATGAAATGGCTAATGACTGAGGAGGTGGGATATTTTAAATTCTAAACTAACAAGCCTGGTTCCTTCAGTATTAATGCTATCAAGTTGGGTTCTCAATGTGCCACTTGAGCTTGCGTTCCAAAGTATTGTTCCCTTTGAGTGTTCATTCTCCTTAAATAGAATTGTTTCTCTGTGAGCAAGAACCATGTATTTTCACATTTTTCCTGTAACTTCTACAGTGACTTTTATGTGTGTTTTGTAAGTTTTGCTGAGTAAGTAAGCTGAAAGGGAATGGGGAGAATTTGAGTCAGATCTTGAAAATGAATTTTGAACAAAAAAGCAATGAAGCAGGACAGTGGTGTCTATTACTTCAGGCACTCCAAATAACACATTCAAATCCATAAAAGAGGGAAAGTTTGCAACTTACATAGGAGACCAGCAGCCTGTTTCATCAAGCGTTCAGGGGAGTGCAGAAGGAGACCTAGAAATTATAAAATAGGAAACATGGCTCTTATCATTTACCTGAGGAAAACTTGAAGTATCAAAGACTTAGTTTGGTAGGCTCTAAGTGGTATTAATCGGCACATTTCAGGAATAAATTGAATCTTCTCTGCTGACTTTCAAGGATTCATAGTCTTCCAAAGCTATGACTTCCTGACATTACCATGTGAAGTCATCTATAATGACTCTGTAAAAGTCCACATGCCCTCTTCTTATATTAGCCTTTGAAAAATGATTTTAATATTAAATTATTATTGTGAACTTCATATACTATTCTTCAAAGGGTACATCTCCTTTCTTTACTATTGCCCAATCAATACAAGTTACTTTTTTCTAAATCATTTTTATTGCCCCTCAGTCTCATGAAAACCTTTCCATAAACATAAAGGAAAAGATTGGGTGTTTTCAACATAGGTTCTCTGTCATCCTCTCCTTCCCTTTTCTTACAGCTAGGCCCTAAACTCCCTTCCTGCTTCCCCCCAATCTTCTCTTCTTTATTTTGAAAAATTTCTTAGGGAAAGAGGTGCAGGATTTTCCTGGGTGCCTTCACCCCACAGCACACAGTCTTCATTTCAGATGGCCTTGACACTGACATGTGTGCTCTACTACACACACTGGCTCTCATCCCCTCCTGTGCCATCTGGTAATTATCCTCCCACTGCTTCAGGGACGACTCTTCTGTCTCCCTACTGGTTCCCAAGTTCCTCAAGGACAGTGACTGTGTCATTCACCTCTTCCATATAGTTTAGACATGATAGTTAACTACATGCATAAACAAAAGAAAAGTATCCATAATTTTCTATGTACTCAGAAACATGGACTATATTGTATCATTAATGCTAATTGATTTTTTTTTTTTTACCAAATCATAAGTAGATTTTTTCATTATGAAATGAAAATAGCAAAGTCAACTTTGGAGAACACTTTCTTCAAAAAGCAAATTATAAATCTACCATACACATTAAGGCTACTTCCATAGGATAGGATAAGAATATACTATCCATTCAAGGGAGCTAAAGGTAAATACAACTGTATCTTTCATCTTAAAGTCTGAACACGTCCAATATTAAAATATCAATATAGAATTAAATATAATATGTAAATGTGTTATAAAATTTAATATAGATTCAAAAGAATATTTAAAATATTTAACCCATTTGAAAATTCAGCATTTGAGACCCAAGCTTTACTCTACCTTTCTACTGCTACTACTGTGAATTGCTTGGTTTTTTTTTTTTTTTTTTTGGCTTTAGTAATCGATTCTGTTTATTTATTTATTTCATTAAAAATTAGGAAGGGAACAAGTGCTTTTGAAAGTGAAATGTAAGTGTTTCCTTCTAGAGAATCAGAACCAACAACATTAAAGATATCATCTGTGATATTTCACCTTGACTAGTTAGAAAGAGTAATCCTTATGTAATTTTTGAAACATTTATGTTATAGAATATATAAAATAAAAGAATATTTTCTGCAGCTCCCTCCCTGCCCCTATCTGGCTTTTGATGGCAGGCAATTTCCAAACCAGTGTGTCTCTTTCTTAGTTATTCATCTTTCAGCTGGGCCCACTTGAAGAAACATAATAATTGGACTTGCTATTGTATCTTGGACTCTATGGGTGACAATTTTCTGTGACAGGGAAAAAGAGTTGCTAATTCATTGCTTCAGGAAATGAAGGCCTAATAGCCTCACATCTGGTAAATTATGGCCTTCCTGCTCCTCAAGGCAGTAGCAGTATACGCCACATTATTTGGAATTAAGGAAAAATAGCAAAGGAAATCAATTTTTAGATCTGCAGTGGAGTCTTTTTAAAAAAAATAAAGATTTACAAGCCAAGAACATTTTCCTTACAAAAGCATTCATTGTCTAAGACATAGAATTGAGTCAGCCAGAGAGTAAATTGAGCAAAAACCCTTCCAGTATCTTAATGGAAACTCTTGAGAGATCACTGCAGGGCTAAATCAGGAGGTCCAGCTTCTTGCCCCTGGTGGTGGGGCCATGTGTAAATTGTGCAAATGTAATGATATAGTCTTTTAGGCCTTTGGGGGAAGTGACAAATGAAGATTGATTTTGCTTTGAGTGGGGATCATGTTGCATATTGGATGGGAAATTCAGTTCAGCCTCATTTTAACATGACACCTAGACAGAGCAGTTTGTAAAAGAGGTATGAGAAAGGAGAAGTGTGGGGAGAAATCCCCCTATGGACATATACAGCCTCCATCAGCATGAAGAATTATAAGAGTTTAGGTATAGAACTGAGGGAATGGCTTTTATCACATCAATACCAAGTTGCACCATGCATTTGTAAAATCACCCCAGATACAACTTTCATGTCTGTCCCTATCTGCTTCATAAGGAAAAATAAACTATGATTAACAAATAGAAACACTGGAGAATTTCAGCACTAGAAATAACAAGTGTTGCAAAAATAAAGCGAGACTGACATTAGTCCTTAGAGGTGAGGGCTCTTTGTATTTTGGCGGAACAATGACTGCCACAATCACTGCATAAGATTTATACTCCTACCTAATCCTGTGTAATCCCCAATTGGAGCAATTAACTTTACAAGGGGTCATGCTCCCTTTCTCTGCTATTTCTATGGAAAGCTTTATGATGTTGACATGTGTCCTATGATGCATTCTGACAGCTCCTTTCACCTAGAGCTGAGAATATTCATTGATTATGGTCAGTGATTTTGCTGTTGTTAAATGGGGTGTAGCTGAATGCAGATTCTGATTTTTGCAGATCACAGAAAACAGCATATACTTAGGCAGGGAGGAACAGAGGTGGGGAGGTGCTATGGATTTAAGACTCACTCCGTTTATCTAAACCTGGACCTGGCTCCACACAGATGGCACGGACAGGAAGTGAAGCTAGAAGTGTAGTGGACATACACTGAGATCAGAACTAGGAGGTAAGAAGAAAAGCACCACAATTTAGGATCAGAAAATGGAAAACAAGGACAGAGCTTATCTGAGAGCCTGTCTAATGCTATTCTTTATTCACTTAGGCCATGTTCGATGTCACCTCTTCTGAAGCATGTAACAAATTGGGTTAAATAACCGATATATTTTCTGTAACCTCTCCTCATCTCCTAAAACCAGAAAATTGTCATTGTAATTGTTTTTAATATCCAAGCAAAGCTTTGAAAATTAATTCAATTCACTGGTCTACATCCAAAAACAAATTTGGGAACTTCAGATGAGTTAAACTTTTCCAGATCCACCATTTCAAGGAGAATTGTTGTTGTTGTTGTTGTTATTGTTGCTGTTTATTTAAGGTCGAGAGGAGAAGCGTGGGAATGAAAGAAAATGTAAAATATATAACACGAAATACTACTTGAGAAGTTTTAGTCTGTGATAATTTTTCACATTTATTACCTTATTTATTTTCCCAGTGACCTTATAATGTGGCAAATGCCAACATCTTTATTTTTGCACTTAAGGATAGCGGGCCTGGGTTGTGTGAGTACTTTTGCCAAGGCTTCTTACAAAGTAAAAACTAGAGAACTAAAACATAACCTAACTTTGGACTCTTTTCTATAAACCACATTCCTGTCAGGTCTCACCCTTTGTAGAGGAACCAGTATTTTTTATTTATTTAGTTATTTATTTTTTTGTCTAAAGACTCATAATGTGTCCCAGCCATCTTAAGTGATAAGGAGAAAGAGAATGAGAAAGAGAGAGATTATTATTATGTCAGAACTACTCATATATGTATGTATTTAAATTTCATTTAATTATCACAACAAGTTCATACTGTAGATATCATTGTTTGGGATAGTCTGCAGTAAGAAAATGAAGCCTAAAGAGAACCTTGCCCAAGTTCACAGAGCTCATAAGTGATAGAGGTGGGATTTGCACCCAGGAAGTCTGGGTCTTGAGTCAGTGTCTTACCCACTGTACTTGCTCTAAATTTACTGAAATTTCTTTTTATCTTGCTCAGTATTGAGTAAAACTTTTGCCACATAAAATGCACTAAAATTTTTCATTGATTAGGAAGGAAGGGACAATAACCTGCCATCTTGTCTCCTTGTCTCTTTGTCTAGGGATAGATTTTTTTAGTCTCCGCACTATTGACATTAGACTTTGATAACTACTTGTCATGGGGGCTGTACTGTGCAACTCAAGTTATTTAGCAGTATCTTGGGCCTCTATTAGATGTCAATAGTACCCTCCAATTCTGACAATCAAAATATTGATTGCTAAATCAATGCTAAATATTTGTGGAGATGGGGTTGATGATGGCAAAATCACTCTGCATTGATAACTCCCTGCTTGGAACATTTAAAGGAGATGCAATTTTAAAGGGAGTGCAGCAGGTAGGGTTTTTCTAGGAATTCAGTGTCAAGAATGCTCCCATCTGACTTTCTTCTCCCAACACAGTCTTGGAAAGGGAATGAAGGGCTGGCAAATCTTTGCCCCTCTCCCAACAGCTAGGAGATAATAGTTATCAAAATGGTGTCCTCACATCTGGGCAATATTTTGACTGTGTGGGGGGAGGGCTCTGAGTGGATAGGAGATTTCTGACAAGGAGATGATTGCCAAATAGGCACTGATGCTCTCATAAGACCACATGGTGGTGCATTTAGCATATTTTGGGGGGAGAATAAAATACACTGTAAGGTCATGCATGGATCCAATGCCCAGATGAAGTGATAAATGGCAATTCCCCTCAAACAGAAGCTAAATTTAGAACAATGATACCTTGATGGGTAGCTGTAAGGACATTGGATGGAGGAAATCCAGAACCTGGTATCGTTCACCATGAGAGACATGAGTGTGTTTTCTGTCATTGGAAACACAGAGTGTAGGACTTTCCTGATGAATAAGGAAACTTGGTATACTCAATTATTATAACAATTAAGTCATTGGAAGACCCATAAAACTGAAGTTTGTGATCCAAGTTCAGATCTAGTTTGTTATTCAGATAATGGTTCCAAGCTTATTTAACAAGCCAGTTTTGACAAGTTGATTTCTTATAGTATGTGTATTTAATTGTAGCATAGCCATCCTATCATAACAGTATTTTCAACTGTGTAGAAAAAAACAAAGTCAAAAATATCTTTCACAGACAGATTTATATTTCATTCAAATGAAGACTTTCTGAGTCATATTTTCATCAGCCATATAAAAGAGGATTCCAGAATTTCCATAGGTATTTCTGAAAGTCACATCAGAAAAAGGAAAAATGGGGTAGAAGAAACTATAGATAGGCTTACACCTTTAAGACAGCTCAAGCTCATTAAAAATCTTATTGTAGGCAAGATCATGGACCAGAAGGATCATTCAGCTGAGCTCTTTTAGAATGACTGGGGGAAAAAAGAAAAGCCAGCCATACCTGGCATGGGGAGCTTACCCAGAGTCATAGCTCAGGGAACACAGCAAATAGGTGATGAGCTGGATATAACATATGATACAAAGTGGTGCAAATCTGATGAATTAGGCAAGTGATTGCCACGGGTTCGAATTGGCTGCCCCACAACCACAGGCCCATGATGGGAGGAAGCCTTTCCAGAGATTTCAATTGTTGGCAGAAGCTGAGCCTTGAGTGGAAAGGCTGGAACAGTGAGCAGACTCAAACAGTACACGGCAACCAGATTTGAATGCTGGTTGGAGTGGATTTGCCATAGGTTTGGTGGCTGGTGAGGCAGCCATACTGAAAAGGCCTCAACAGCCAGGGGGCTTCCAAAGTGGGAAGGTCTCGAGAAGGTCTGAGCAGGGGCCTAAAGCATGGCAGTCTTAATTCTGCTTACCAGGATCAGAACTCTTGGGACAGGCTGAGCAACTCTGCACCCCATAGAGTCAGGAGCACTGTGAGTCCTGCTCCTGAAGGATTATTGTCAGCTTCAAGATCCCAACCCAGCAGGGTCTGAATGCTGAAGAAACAATCAGGAGATCACCAAACACAGGTTAGTCTGGAATAAGGACCATAGAGGTTTCTAGCTGTGCTCTCTGTCTCCTGAAAACCACAGTACCACTTGGTATCCCAATGACATAGTGCAACATACTGACATCAAGAGCAAGGGACTTTCATTTGAAACAAAGGAGGCAGTGAGAAGGAGAAAGGAGAACAAAGAGGTGAACAAGAAGCAAGAACACATGAAGAGAAAAAAACAGAAAAAATTGGTCAACACAGAAAGCCAAAAATAGAGGAACTCCTCCAGAGGACCATGAAACATCAACTGCAGAAGACTCTACCTATAAAGAATTAATGGACTTGACAGAAAGGGAATGTAAAATATGGATGATAAAGTCAATAAAAGGAATGGACAAGAAAATGGAAAGACGCAAGCTAAAGTTGGATGAGAGATATGTAGAATATAGAAAGGATGTGGAGGAGCTTAAGGAAATAAAGGAAACAATCAAGGAATGTAAAGATGCAGTAGGAGGTATCAAAAATAGGTTTGATCATGGAGAAGAGAGAACATCAGAGCTATAGGATAAAGTTTTTGAGTTAACCCAGGTAGATAAAGAGGTAGAAAAGAGGAGAGAGAAAGCAGAACAAGTAATTAGAAAACTACGAGACTCCATGAAACATTCAAACATATGAATTATAGGGATTCCAGAAGGAGAAGAAGATTGTCCTAAAGGAATGGAAGCCCTACTGGAGACTATCATAAATGAAAATTTTACAACTTTTACAAAAGACCTCAACACACTCCTTTCAGATGAATATCAAACTCTGGGTCATCTCAACTCAAAGAAACATTTTAATGAACCTGCCCAAACTCAATATGAAAGAAAAAATTCTGCAAGAAGCCAAGAGTAAGCACCAACTGAGGCAGAACCATGAGGATGACAGCAGATTTTTCAACTGAAACATTCCAAGCAAGAAGAGCATGGGCACCCGTGATTTTATACTTGGAAAACCCCAAGGACCCAACTACAAAATTCTTAGAAGTGATCAACAAATACAGCAGTGTCTCAGCATACAAAATCAATACTAACAAATCAGTACCTTTTATATACACCAACAGTAGTTAAGCTGAAAATATAGTCAAGGGCTCTATTCCTTTTACAGTAGTGCCAAAGAAGATGAAATACCTGGGAATTTACCTAACAAAGGACATGAAAGATCTCTACAAAGAGAACTATGAAACTCTAAGAAAAGAAATAGCTGAAGATGTTAACAAATGGCAAAACATACCATGCTCATGGCTGGGAAGAATCAACATTGTTAAAATGTCCATACTGCACAAAGCAATATACAAATTTAATGCAATTCCTATTAAAGCATCACTTTCATACTGTTAAGATCTGAAAAAAATCATACTCTGTTTTATATGGAATCAGGAGAACCTTGATAGCCAAGACATTACTCAGAAATAAAAACAAATCAGGAGGACTCACACTAGCAGACTTCAGTCTATACTGTGTATCTATCGTGATCAAAACAGTAAGGTACTGGCACAAAAATAGAGAGGTAGATGTATGGAACAGAATAGAGGACCAAAAGATGAACTCAGACACTTATCATCATTTGATCTTTGATAAGCCCATCAAAAATATAAATTGGGTGAAAGATTCCCTATTTAATAAATGGTGCTGGGTGAACTGGCTGGTGACCTGTCGAAGACTGAAACCTAGACCCACACCTTTCACCATTAACAAAAATTGATTCTCACTGGATAAAAGATTTAACTTAAGACATGATACTATTAAGATGTTGGAGAGAGCGCAGGGGAAACACTTGAAGAAATTGGCCTGGGAGAATATTTTATGAGGAGGACCTGGGGCAATTAAAGCAACACCAAAATATATAACTGGGATCTGCTTAAACTACAAATCTTCTGCACAACCAAGAACACAGTAAGTAACACAAGCAGACAGCCCTCAGAATGAGAGAAGATATTTGCAGGATATGTTTATGACAAAGGTTTGATAACCAGAATCCACAAAGAACTCAAACTAATTAATAAGAAAAGAACAAGTGATCCCATTTCATTGTGGTCAAGAGACTTGAACAGAAACTTCTCTGTAGAAGATAGGCACATGGCCTACAGACACATGAAAAAATGCTCATCATCTTTAATCATCAGAGAAATGCAAATCAAAAACATCTTAAGATATCATCTAACTCTAGTAAGATTAGCCCACATCACAAAATCCCAAAACTACAGATGTTGGCATGGATGTGGAGAAAAGACAACACTTCTGCACTGCTGATGGGAATGCAAACTAATACATTCCCTTTGGTAAGAAGTTTGGAGAACATTTAAGGAACTAAAAGTAGACCTGCTGTTTGATCCTGCAATTTCTCTATTAGGTATATATCCCGAATACCAAAAATTATTTTATAACACAGATATTTGCACCAGAATGTTTATTGCAGCCCGATTTATAATTGCCAAGTCATGGAAGCAGCCCAAATGCTCATCGACCCATGAATGGATTAAAAAATTGTGGCATATGTATACCATGCAATATTATTCAGCCTTAAAAAAGATGGAGACTTTACCTCTATTATGTTTACCTGGATGGAGCTGGAACATATTCTTCTTAGTAAAGTATCTCAAGAATGGAAGAAAAAGTATAAATGTACTCAGCACTATTATGAAGCCAATATATAATCACCCACAGTTTCATATGAAACATAAAACACAACTATAGCCTAGGGTGAGGAGAGGGGAGGGGGAAGACCAAGTCTAGGGAGGGTTATCAGTGGAACCTCACCTATGGTGCATATTGTAAGGATACATGTCAAATCTATTAAGATTAGAGTATAAATGTCTTAACACAATAATTAAGTGAAGTGAAGGCTATGTTAACCAGTTTGATGTAAGCAATCAGCACATCATACTCCATAGATGCATTAATGTACACAGTTATGATTAATAAAAAAAAGTTAAGAGAAAAAAATATATACAAGTCCATAAACATAAATCACTATGTCAACAGAAGCAAAAACAAAGACCATATGATCCCCTCTAGGTGCAGAAAAAGCATTTGATAAAAGTCAGCATCCTTTTCTAATTAAAACACTTAAGAATATTGGCAAAAGTGGCACATTTCTGAATCTGATCAAAGCCATCTACAATAAACCCATAGCTAATATTATACTGCATGGAGTAAAACAGAAAGCTTTTCTACTTAGAGTTGGAACCAGACAAGGTTGTCCTTTATTGCCACTGCTATTCAACAGAGTGCTGGAAGTTCTAGCAAATACAATCAGGCAAGAGAAGGAAATAAAGGGCCTTGAAATGGGTGTAGAGGAGACCAAACTCTTGCTCTTTGCCAACAATATGATCTTATACTTCAAGACCCACAAAACTCAAACACAAGAATCTGGGAAGTGATAAAAACTATAGCAATGTCTCAGGATATAAAATCAATACCCACAAATCAGTAGCTTTTGTATATGGCAATAATAGTCAAGAGGAGAAGCTAATCAAGGACTCAATTCCCTTCACAGTAGCCTTAAATGAAATGACATACCTAGGAATATACATAACAAAAGAGGTGAAGGACCTCTACAAAGAAAATTACAAAACCCTCAGAAAAGATGCAGCAGAAGATATTAACAAATGGAAGAACATACCATGCTCATAGCTAAGAAAATCAACATTGTCAAAATGTCTATACTTCCCAAAGCAATCTAAAGATTCATTGCAACCCCCATTAAAATACCATCATCATACTTTCACAATTTGGAAAAAATAATTCTTCATTTTCTGTGGAACCAGAGGAAACCCCACATAACCAAGGCAATTCTTGGTAATAAAAACAAAGCCCGGGCTATCACCACCAGACTTTTGGCTATACTGCAAGGCCATAGTGATCCAAACAGCATGGTACTGGCACAAAAATAGAGACATTTATATTTGGAACCAAATATAAAACTATGAGATGAAACTAACCTCTTGCATCCACCTGATTTTTAATAAATCAAACAAGAACATACACTTGGAAAAAGAACCCCCACTCAATAAATGGTGCTGGCAGAACTGGATAACTACATGTAAAAGACTGAACCTGGACCTAGAACTGCACCTCTTACCACTTACAAAAATTGATTCAAGATGGATAAAAGATTTAAATCAAAACCAATAAAAATCCTTGAAGAAAGTGTGGGAAATACACTTGAAGATATCAGCCTGGGGAAAGATTTTATGAAGAAGACTTCCTCGGCAATTTCAACAATAGAAATAACAAATGGGATTTATTTAAACTGAAAATCTTCTGTACAACTAAAGAAAAAACAACCAAAGCAAACAGACAACCTTCAGAATGGGAAAAGATATTTGCATATTATGAATTGGACAAAAGCTTGATAACTAGGATCTATAGAGAACTCAAATTAATCAACAAAAAAAGATCTAACAATTCTGTATATCACTGGGCAGGAGAGATGAATACAACCTTTTCTAAAGAAGATAGAAAAATGGCTAACAAACATATGAAAAAATGCTCATCCCCCCTAATTGTCAGAGAAATGCAAATCAAAACTACCCAAGTGAGAATGGCCCACATCACAAAGTCTCAAAGCTGCAGATGGTGTCGTCGATGTTGAAAACACTTTTACTTTGCTAGTGGGACTGCAAACTAATGTAACTTTTTTGGAAGGAAGTATAGAGAATCCTCAAAGAACTCAAATTAGACCTCCTATTTGATTCTGCAATCCCATTACTAGGCATCTACCCAGAAGAAAAAACATCATTTTATCATAGGAACCTTTGCAACTAGGCTCTTTATCACAGCTCAGTTTATAATTGCCAAAATGTGAAAACAGCCTAAATGCCCACCAACCCAGGAATGGATTAACAAGCTGTGGTATATGTATACCATGGAATACTATTTAGCCATTAAAAAGATGGAGACTTTACATCTTTCGTATTAACCTGGATGGAAGTGGAACACATTCTTCTTAGTAAAACATCACAAGAATGGAGAAGCAAGTATCCAGTGTACTCAATTCTAATATGAAGACAGTAGATGAGCTAATACAAGGTGGGGGGAGTTGGGGAATGAGCAAGTGGGGAGAGGGGAGGAGGAGGGGGTGGGAGTTATCGTGCACACCTCTTGGGGGTGGGACACCATTATAAGGGGGACTTTATCTAACAAATGCAATCAGTGTAACCTAATTCTTTGTACCCTCACTGAATCCCAAACAATAAAAAAGGGGGAAAAATCTGATTATAAATATAGCAAACATCTTCTTAACTCCCTTCCCTGAGGTGAGGTGGCAGAATAGCATGAGCACTATGTTAGCAGATGATCCTCATGGGAAATCCCCAGCAAGCTTTTTACAAATTGATAAATAGATGCCATTTTCATCATTCTTTACTGCAACATGAGGTATATAGGCTTAGAGATGTTCGGACGTTAGTCCAATTTCTTCTGGATCTTTATTGAGCTTCATAACTTTCCTAAGCCTTATTTCCTACATGCAAACAGGCAGATAATACCTGTTACATAAGCCTTTTTTGATGCTTAAAAAATGTATTTTTAAAAATTAGCAAAATAATTGAAATAGAGACGATTATTATAATAAGAGTATTCCTAATGGTTTGTGACAACTCATTTGGACAAGGAGAGATCTGCTTTTCCAGGATTTGAAACTCCATTTTATTCTGCCCATTAAACTACAATTTTATCTACTTTACTGGTGATATATACAGGTAAGGGAAGCAGGATAACGGGAAGATGACTATTTAATTTTTGCAGTTATTAGGATTGCATTAACAATTTGCTTATTACTGTTTATATATTCTGAACAATGTGCGTTCAGTCTAGGAAAGGCATACCTGTTTATTTCTACAAACATCACATCATAAATAATCAGCCAGCACGTTCTCCTCTCATCCTCATTGGTTTCTTGCCAGTTTGAGAGAACAGCTGCCATTTTGAGGACCCTCTGCAGAGAGACTCCAACATTCTAAGAAGGCAAGTAGTGAAGGAGTGAGACTTCATTCAGTCATTTAGGGAACTACTGCAGGTGATTGAGAAGACATTTCATTATGTTCCTCGGATTAGGATGGGCCTGGTAGTTTGATTCACAGGACACTGTGTAGAAAGCATCTTCGGCTTTTGACATGGGACTAAACTAACATATAGACATGTGCATTTCATACCTCCCCCCTCCCTCTCTCTGTCAGTAAAAAGAAAAACAAAAGGAAAAAGAAAGGTGATTATTAACTCATAAAGAAAAAGATAACTGGAAAAAAAAGACAATAATGGATAAAATATTGTAATGCATTCTTGACAGCTGGAAAACAGTAAATAAAAACAGAGAAGGTAAAATCTAAGGACTTGTTAACAGAGAAATGATAAGAAGTGAGGCAATTCATCCTGCAAAACCCCAGAGAGACTCAGAATTTGAAGGATCTAAGTTCCAAAAAGACAAATTTCAGGGGAGGGTTCGGATCGACATCCCTGCTTCTTCTGCATACAGCCACACATCTGCTATCCCCAACAGGAGAGGGCTGATGCGATGAGACTTAAGAAAAATGCACATTGTCTCCCTTCAGCCCTGCATGCTCCAGGGGCCAGTTGTCAGACCTGTGCTGCTCCCTGAAAAAAGTCTTTAGGGAAATAAACATTTTGGCAATGGAAAAAGTAGGTCATGCCCTGGACCCTGCAGTAAGCCCTGCTAATCAGCACCTCTGCTCGTGTAAACAGTATTTCCAGCAGTGTTTCAATGAGTCTTGAAAGGAATCACCAGGCATTGGAGGAAGATGCACAACAAGGGCACAGAGAACAAAGCAATGAAACAGAGACGTAAGACAATGAGGACCTAGATGACTCAGAGACAGTGCAGACATCAGAAAGATACAGGTCATGGTGAGAAAAGATCAGAAACAAGAAAGAATTCCTGAATATTGAAAATACAAGAACTAAAACACAAACGTTAAATAGACGATTCTAAGACAAGGTCAAGGAACTCTTAAAAGTAGAGCAAAAATTGAAGAAAAGAGGTCAGGCTTGGCGATTCACATATATAATCCTAGCACTCTGCAAGGCTGAGGCAGGTCATAGCTCACAGCAACACCAAACTCCTGGGTTGAAAGATGCTCTTGCCTCAGGCTCTCAAGTGGCTGGGATGATAGGCACCACCACAATGCCGGGCTACTTTCTTTTTTTTTTTTTTTTAGTAGAAACTGGTTCTTGCTCTTACTCAGGCTGGTCTTAAACTCCTAAACTTAAGCAATCCCCTGCCTTGGCCTCCCAAAGTGCTAGCATTACAAGAGTGAGCCACTGTGCCAGCTATTTAAAAGTGTATCCAACAGAGAGTTAACCAAGCCATAGAAACACTTTCAGAATAATTTTTATTGCTAGTCTATGCTAGTCATGTGTCATGGCCATGAGTTCTTAGGTAGGATTTGAAAGCTTACATTTAACTCACCAAACAGGATGTTCAGACAAAAAATAGGCCAAAGGAAAAGCTATTCCACAGCAGGTGGTGCCTGTGGCTCCATAGGTAGGGTCCTGGACCCATATACTGAGGGTGGTGGGTTCAAAACTGGCCCCGGCCAAACTGTAACAAAAAATAGCTGGGCGTTGTGGCAGGCACTTGTAGTCCCAGCTACTGGGAGGCTGAGGCAAGAGAATCGCCTAAGCCCAGGAGTTGGAGGTTGCTGTGAGCTGTGTGACACCATAGCACTCTACCTAGGGCAATAAAGTGAGATTCTTGTCTCTACAAAAAGAAAAGAAAAAGATGTTCCACAGCATATCCCCTCAGGGAAATGCAAATTAAAACAAAAATAAGATACCATTACATGACTATGAGAATGGCCAAAATTCAGAACACTGATAACACCAAATGCTGACAAAGATATGGAGCAACAGAAACTCTCACTCACTGCTATTGGGAGTATAAAATGGAGCAGCCACTTTGGGTGGGAGAGAATCTGGAAGTTTCTTACAACTCTGAACCTAGTCTTATCATACAATCCAGCAATCACACTTTCGGGTATTTACTCAAAGGAGTTGAAAACCTGCACAAAGTTATTTATAGCCAATTTATTCATAATTCTCCAAACATGGAAGCAATCAAGATATCCTTCAGTAGGTGAACGGATAAATAAACTGTGGAACCTTCAGACAGTGGAATATTGTTCAGTGCTAAAACTATACATCAAGCCCTGGAAAGACATGGAGGAATGTGAAATGCATATCACCAAGAGAAAGAAGCCACTCTGAGAAGGCTCCGTACAGTGTGATTCCAACTATACAACATCCTGGAAAAGGCAAAGCTATGGAGACAGTAAAAAGATCGGTGATTTCTAGGAGGTAAGAATGGAGATGAATAGAGCACAGAAGATTTTCAATGCAACTCTGTACAATGTTATAATGATGAGTACATGTCGTTATACATTTGTCTACACCCACAGCATATACAACACCAGAAACGACCCCTAATGTAAACCATGGACGTGGAGTGATAATGATGTGTCCCGTTGCGGGTTCATCAGCTGTAATAAATACATCAGTTTGGTGAGGGACATGGAGAGTGTCACAGGCTTTGCTTATGTGGGGATAAGGATATATGGGAAATCTATGTACCATCCTCTCAATTTGGTCATGAACTTAAAATTGCTCTGAAAAAATTCTCTGAAATGTTTTCAAAAATTACATTTACCTTAATTCAGGAGCATTTTAGTAGAATTAAGCTTAAAAATTAACTCATGCCTCTAAAATATTACTTTTGTCATCAAATGCCATCAATCATACTCTTATTTAATCACTTTGTTTGAATTGGTCAGTAAATGTTAGGGTCTTAATGAACGTGGATGATAAGCGTAGGCTGTTTTCCTTCAAGGAATGGCGTGCAGAACTGCTGGCATGAGTTATCGCTTGGTTTTCTTTGGCTGTTGGAACCCTCTTTTGGAGGTACAGGACCTGCGGGTGTGTAATTGAGATACACTTCTGAGGGCACAAGGTTAAGGAGAAGGAGGTGGCAAAGAAATACTCAGTAAGTATCAGAGCACACACTTACTGCTGAAACCTGATCAGTACTTAGTTCATCCACTTCCAATCACCGTGATCTGAGAACCAAGAAAGCCCCTGAGAGGTGCGGTGGGGTCACATGAAGGGATGCATGTGAAATGATTTCAGACCTTGTAAAATGCAAGTGCAGTGCTGTTCATTGTAAAGGGCAGAGTATTTGTATTCCGATCCCAGAGTGCACACTGTGTGGGGAGATTTCATTAGATACTACGGGAGAGAATATGAAAGAAACAGAACTCACAGCCTGTGCCTAAGGATCTTACAGATTAATAGCACAGAAAACATGGTAAGAAAACAATATGTCATGTGCTTAAAAATCCACTAGTGAGCAGGCTGGAGGATGGTCAGAAATGTAGGAGTGCTCAGAAAGGATTGTCTCGAGTAAAGACTTACGGGGTTCAAGTACAAACTTACTCTCCGCCCTGTCCCCCACATTCTGGTTTAGATGTTTCCCTTCTCCAGCTCCTGGTACCCTGAAGCACTTTCACACGCGTTGTTTTTGTTCATGCCCACACTACACACACGCATGTCATCCTCATTTTATAAATGAAGAAACTGCAGTTCAGAGAAGTTAAACAAACATTCCTAAGATGACATAATTAAGTGACCAAACTTAGGTTTAAATCCAAGCAAGTCTCTCTAATATTAAAACCATGTGGCCACCTCTTTCTTTTCTTTTTTCTTTTCTTTTTTTTTAATGAGAGGAGCACATCTAGCCATCATCTCTTCCTTAACTGAATGAGAACTAGCACATCCCGGCTAACCCCGCTGATTCAGAACCCTCTGTGCTCCGATAACCTGTGGCCTGGTGAGAGCCGCAGGGAGGCAGTGAGAGCCTCGAGGTTTGGCTCTGCCTTTCTGATGCCAAATGGCTGGTAAATGCCAGCTGAGGGGAAAGAACAGGTCACCTTGGCATTCTTGCCAGGACCCATCAGCATGCTCAGGTGTGGTGTCTTGGTTCTCATGCTACAAAAACGTAACTGGGGGACATGATTGTGGCTCCACAGTGTGTCTCATTCATCGGCATGTTTGGTTGCTCTTGCCAGCGAGTTTCTAGAGCTCACATCTTACCTGTGACCGTGACAGCACGTGCTATCTTTATCTTCCCTACATAGCACCTTATTCATAGTAGGCACTCTCAAAATTCTGTAGAATTTGCTTTATTCACAGAGCAGGCTGGTGTAGGAGTTAAGCACAGTTTACGGCGATAGCAAACCTGGAATCGGATTCTTTATCTACTACTACTGGCTATAACCTCAAACGAGTTGCTTTACAGCACTCTCTCTCTCTCTCAGTTTACTTTCCCGTGATAGGGAAAGTTAACGGCACCTACCGCACTTCGGAGGGTTGTTAATCACCTGACTAAAGTTAAATAACATGGTTAAAATAGTCCTTGGTATACGGCGTTAAACAACTGTACTTCCCCATATTACTTAATACAATGGTGTTGGGTGTCAGGACAAAATCAGAAAACAAGGAAAGGAAAATACTCAATCTTTGCATATTTAGTAAATTCTAAATCCATGACATAATACAAAACCAAAAGATCTCTGATTCTGTCTTCTACTCTTCTGGTGCTACTAGGTGTAGGGGAAAGTGTTTGTTTATTTTTGTTTGTTTCATGTGAATGATTTAGAGGTACAAAAAGTAAACAGTGTACGAATGTTTTAAATAAGTGTCAGCTTTCAATCTCTATAACCTACTATCTCTTGTTCTATGGGAAGCATTTATCAACTGACTCCCCTAATAATTCTTCTCTAATAATAATGCTTATTCTGTTTTGTGGAGTAAGCATGGGCCCACTTTCTCCCTCCTATTCAGTTTTCACCATGCCTCCCGGCCCTCAGTGGGATAGGACTAGGACATGATGGCGATTGCAATGATATGTCACCAACTCATCTTACTGCCACTCAAAAATCAGAGTCTCTCCCAGGCCCTCAGCTCTGTAGATAGATGCCTAGTTAAGCCAAGCCTTTTCTATGTATCTAGATTAGACATTAAGACAACCAGTTGCAAAGTTACAAACATCCTCATGCTCTATTCACAAGTGCAGAGAAAATATACCTTCTCGGTTTTGTCGCAAAATGCTCTACTGTGATCAACAACCTCCATTCACTGATAGCAAAGTTGGAGAATAAAGCCAAAGGGGAAAAAGTTAGCATGTTTAATTTATTCAGGAATGATTACACTTTGCTGCAATAATTAAAATAATCTGCATGTCTCTGATATTTATGAATATATTTCTGCCCATTCTCCTTGCTCTTACAGGCAGGTGCCTGCATGTGCGGTGGGGCCCATACGGTGGAGACGGACATGGATGCTTTTGGCCTGTCCTTTTGCTCCTCTGGCAATGCAGTGACACCTTGTCTCTGCTCACCCACCTGTTCTCTGATCCTCAGGCCTGAGCTGATGGGCTCCAGTGATTCTCCCTGTAGATCTTCTGCACCTCTCCTGGGTGTAGAAGCCCCTGAAGTCTCAGAAGGACTCCCGTTAGGACCCCAGCCAAATCACCCTGCATCCTACAACTGCTGTCAGATTCACACCAACCTTCCAACTTCCTTGCATAATCTCAGATTCTCAGCAATGTCACGTCCTCCCTGGGAACAAGTAGGAACTACTGAATCTCTCCTGCATCACTAGAAGCCAATCAAGGGGTTTAGGGAGAGCTAAACTTTCTGCCTGTCTAAGCAACCTTTTTGGCACTGATACCACCTTCTCTTGCGGGTGCCCTGCCAGCCTGCAGGACACTCTTAAAGTCTCTAATCTGAAACTGGGACTGAAACCTCCTGCCAGCACAGGTACCTGTTATACCTCCTGAACTCTTTCTAGCTGCATATCTGGTTTAGAAGATTTAAAAATGGGTTCAACCTTTAGGATATTCACTGAACACTGTTCATGTGTTTAGGTGCCAGACACTGGGTGTACAATGTGGAAGAGCGGACATCTTTTGCTACTAATCACATAAGAGGATTATTATAAAAATATATGTTTTATACAAAGACAAATACAAACCATTTTCCTTCAAGGTCAAACCAACAGCATTTTCCTTCAAGGTCAAATGATGTTTTTGTCTTGAATAAGCAAGTGTGTATATTGTCTTGTGTTTTTATTTTTACACCATATTGTATTACAACACTTTTAGTATTCACCAGCATCCTCACTGTCTGCCTAAAATATGCAACTTTTGCATTACAATATGAAGTAAAGGTCAATGAAGTATTCATTTGTGTAAGTAATGTTCAAACACAAATTTTATCAAATTGTACAGTTTTTTAAAACTACTCACATCTAGCAAATGGCTTAAATCTGGCATCTTTGCATTAATTAAATGCCTTTAAAATATATAATTCATATGCAATTTTAATACCTGCTAAATTAAGAATGACTTAATTATGATCATGATTTGCCATGAGGTCCTTAACTGTGACACCTGGCCTGGCCTTGCTCTAGTCTGCTGTGCTGTTACAATCCGTGTTGGTGCTCAGCTCACATAGCCCAAAACAGTGCCAGGGAGGGGTGGGTTAGCAGTATTGCCAGTATATTTTTTGATCTAAAGACTGTATAAATGCATTTTACTTTACATAAAAGCAAAACTTTTATTTAATGTATATATATATATATATATATCAATAAATGTGTATATACATATAATGTGCATATAATATATATGTATGTATGTATATTATAGTTAATGTACTGACTGAGTGAACCAAGATTCGTGTGCACCTAGCACGGCAGATGGGGCTTCAGAAGAGACTTCCTAGAGGAGGAGACATCCAATCTGCTTCCTAATGACAGCAAATCTCTGATTTCACCCAAAAAGCAGGATAGTGAATGTCTTATTAATATCCTAGTGGGCTAACTGCTTTGGGAGCTTTTGAGAACTCTGCTACTTTGAGCTTTGGCCCCCAAATTAATTTCTACATACGGTAGAACTTCCGTATTTGACCTCCCTCCCTACATTGACCACTTCCGTATTTGACCTCCCTCCCTACATTGACCACCTCCTTAAGTTGGCCTAATTTTCATAGACTGGAGATACACCACACATACCTATCAGTACAGTAGGCCTAGTTCCTTATTGTGACCACTTCCATATGTTAACCAGTTTGTTACAGTCCCTTGGGTGGTCAACTTACAGAGGTTCTACTGCAGTAGACTCAGTGATAAGGAAACTTCAGGTCTATTGCTTCTGATCACTTCTTTCCCAGACTGCAAATCAATCTCCTCATTTACATCTGGAGTGAAGCAGCTTGCAGGACTCCTCAAAGAGATTCTGAGCTCTTTATGAGCAGATGAGCCAGAAATGAGGACAGCTGTTCTCTACAGAGTTTTGACATTTCTGGTCTCATCAAACTATATAAAAGCTAAAAAAAGAAACATAAGGGAGGTGGGAGAGGCAGCAAAAAAGGGGAAGGAATGTAGGGTATGTCCCCCAAATGATGGGTTAATTATGAAATCATATAAAAGATATTAAATGAAAGAATCTTATTGCTCAAATTTATAATTTCAATTTTTATATCCCTGGCTCACATTTGAAAATACAGCCTCTCTTTCTCCAACTCTCTTCCCTCCCCCAGTTTGGCAACTGAGGGTAATCATACCATTGGAGACATTGTTTTCCTCATCTGTCACATTTTGTTATTTATTTAAATATGGAATCAAGAAATTCACACTGAAATTAAACATCTTGTTTCCTGTGGCTGAAAGCCAGAAAGCATTTGTCTTTGGAAGGCTTATTACAAAACATAAAACAGTGTTCTGGTACAATGTCTTTCCTACTTGGTTTCATCAAGTGATTAGTAACTGATTATGACTGAGCCACAGACATGTACATATAGAGAAACAGCTTACATCTCTTTATGCCAATATATCCCAGACAGAATTAATATGTATTGAAGCAGCTTGCATTTTAAATATAAAGTAATTAGTTAACTTTAATTATTAATTAATCAATAAGAACCTCAGATTTAATGAAGAGAAAAGTACCCTTGGAGAGAGAATAAAAACATGTCTTGCCTGGCGCAGGGCGCCTTCTCTGCTCTGCCCCCAAGCGCATCCGGCCTTTGTGTGCTGCATGTCCAGCTCAGAGACAGGTCACTAGCACTGGAAAAATACCCAAACTGCAGGTTATCCTTAAAGTACCTCCATTGTTTTCTCATTGTCTTCTTCAAACCAACATTGAAATAGAAAATTTGCTGGAGAAGATTTACCGAGTTATGTTTTATGGAAGAGAAAAACTCTGATGAAGCAGTGGATAGAAGGGACATGTCCCCAAACTCAGCCATCTACATTCACAATAACTCAACTATGAATTTGTTCTCAGGAGAACAAACCTATACCATCTCTCTGGAAGGACACCTACCCTTCTCAAATCTTTCAAGTCTCTATGATGCCTACTTATTTCTGGCTTCCCTTAATGGTGGGTTTTTTGACACAAAATGACACTCACATTTGTAGCCCTCTCCATTCCAGCCTGTCCACAGATGCCTGATTTATTTTCTTTAAATATTGTTTACATCATAATCTGTTCTTCATGGAGAAGAAAGCAAGACAGATGCTTCTTACTCTGACATCCAAGAGCAGCCTGAATGCCCCATTACTTACTCCTACCAGACTGACTCATCTAATCATTGCTCTCCAAACACACATTTTCCCCATTATTCCCTGGGGCTTAAGCGCTTAATCTTTGTCTTTCAATACTAGTCCTTCCTTCATGTGTGGTTCAAATTCTTTGTGATGACTCTCTACTACGTGGCTT
This sequence comes from Galagoides demidoff, assembly GCA_963574575.1. NCBI lineage: Eukaryota > Metazoa > Chordata > Mammalia > Primates > Galagidae > Galagoides > Galagoides demidoff. Next base: position 37,134 of record CAUYQV010161047.1, read on the forward strand.
AATTGCCAAGCACACCTGCATTGAAGTCAAGCCTTCTCACACTTGGGTTCCTGGGACATAGACTCTGGATGGAAATTTGCATGGAAGAAGATTATTGGAAAGTAGACTTAGAATTTATGCCCTTAATGGAGAAAAGTAAATAATATTGTGCAGAGAGAGAAATTGAACTGCACTGAGGTTGCTGTAGAGGAACTCCTTCTAAGAGTGCTAAAGCTGAGATCATCTTTCCACAATTTTCCAATTAAGGTTTGGGGTCACTTGACCCCAAACCTCAACCTAAATGAGTGGTTTTTCAACTGGTGTACTGTGAGAGGATATTAGGCATACCACAAAAATTTTTAAAGTCATTAATTGAATTGTTTGCAAAAGACATTCAAATCACAGTAAGTATATTCTTTTCTTATTCTTTTTTTATTTTTGATAGTTTAAGTGTGCCACAGAAGTTTAACTACAGGTTCAAGTGTGCCATGAAATAAATAAGGTTGAAAAACACTGATCTAGGCTAGGTATGGTGGCACACACCTCTGATCCTAGTACTGTGGGAGGCTGAGGCAGATAGATTGCCTGAGCTCAGGAGTTCAAGACCAGCCTAAGCAAAAGTGAGACCCTGTCTCTACTAAAAATAGAAAAACTAGCCAAGTGTGGTGGCAGGTGACTGGATTCCCAGTTACTGGGGAGGCTGAGGCAGGAGGATGGCTTGAGCCCAAGAGTTTGAGGTTACTGTGAGCTATGATGACATTATAGCATGCTACCCTGGGTGACAGAGTAAGACTCTGTCTCAAAAAAAAAGAAAAGAAAAACACTGATTTAAACCTTAGGTAAGACAGTTTCTTTTAGCCAAGACAATTCCTGTAGACACTGGGAGTTATAACTAGTCAACATTCCTTCTTTGACTTTGGGAAAAGGAATGCCTTCTTTGGTACTGAAAGCAGTTCTGGCATCCACCACAAACCTTGTGAACTTACACTGGTCCTCCCACTTACAACTATGTGATTACAGGTAAGTTTCTTAACTTGCTTATGCCCCTGTACCTTATTTTATAAGAATAAAAAACATAGTGCCTTTCCTATGTTTTTTCTAGGAATTAGATGAGATCAACAATGCAAAAAGTGACTTAAAGAAATATCTCAAAGAATGTTAACTATCATTATAATATTTATCATCGCTACTACTAGTAACCCACATATACTACCTTATATTATCATTTAGACAATCTAATTATGGCCTCACTTTACAATTGTTAATAACACAACTCATTTCCTACTACGTATTATGTAGCCTCATTTGCCTTAAAAATTGCTTTTTCTCTTTCTGAGTGTGCTTTTCCCTTCATCTTTCTAGTTGTCATGTAGTTGTTGTTAAATAAATATCTGATAAACAGTACATTGATGAATACACAGTGAGATGCTTCTAAATTGTAAAGTAGTTCTATGTACATAGGACGCAAAGGGGGTAGCATCTGTCATTCTGTAAACATGTGAATAAACAAATCATAAAGAAATAGCAGCTCATGTAAACAGCTATTTCCTGATCAATCAAGCTTCTTTATTCTGGGCCAGGAAGATACTTTTGATAGCTAAGGGACATGCAGGGTTTAGGTTTATGTCCCATTGATTACTCTAGCAGGCCCCCAAGAGTTCTGCACCTGAGTAAATGGACAAATCTTCAGTCTTGTAGATTGTAGCCAGATATCTAGTTAGGAGTCATGACTAAGACAAAGGGTAGGGAAGGTGAGTAGCTCTGTACACAGAGGTTAGTTTGCTTGGGCATTGAACCAAAGGAGTATTCCATCCGTCTTTGAGACACCTGCAGAGGGAATTATCCATCAATCAGATACCTAAGTGGAGGGGACAAGGTCATGAAAGAAAAACATCACTCTGAAAATGGGTAGCGTGGAGGGAGGAGAGGGAAGCTAAAAAAACACATTTATTTTATGACTCACTTTTTAAAGGTCTTGCTTAAATTTTGTTTTAAAAAAAATTATGATTTAAAAGGTTCAAACAGCCTAGAGAAGTAAATCCATGCATACTTCTAACATTAGTTAATATTTACTAAGAAATCATAGGTTACAACAAATTAAACTTTTTGGCTCTCTAACAGAGCTTTTCTGGCCAACCATGTTAGTGACAGTTCCTACAGATAGTTTATAACCCTATTTTTTTTTTACCCCACTAGAGTAACTAAAGTGCAACTAGTCAGAAGAACTCTGGGTCCACATGGTTTTTCAGCCAGGGTCTTTGGAAAATGGATTTGAGGTTGGGGAATGGATCATTGTGGACAGACAGACACTAGATATGCCCACTAATAACAGAGAAAAGTGAGTTAGAATTCTCCTTGTTTGAGGCGAAATTCTTTCATACAAACCTGGGCACCCTCAGAAAGAAAAGCTTTAGAGTTCAAACTGATGTTTATTTTGGACTATCTTTCTCTTTCAGTTGTGACCTTAGGAATGAGCTCACAATTGGAAGGGAATCTGTCTTCTGTTTCTACTGTTAAAGAATTACCTACTCACTGAATAAAACATGTAGGATTAACAATGGCTTTGTCCCAAATAGATCCTTTATGGAATAGTACAAATTGTATTTATGATGTTTGCAGATTTTGGTTCAACTGCTGAAATATTTCAATAAATGTGATTAAATTCTTAGTATAATAAATAGAATGCTTCCTCTGTTCAGTGTTGACGTTTGGTGAGACTGACCCATTACACATATCTGGGATGACTGGTTAGTTTTGATATTGTGTCTGGTTTTGGCCATGTCTCAGAATGAAATCCTGTGAATAAGAAGTGGTCTGAAATGTTATTCTTAGCCAGAAAGGTATAGGCTCTGAGACTTGAGAAAGGGGTAGGGCTTCATAATCCTTGATGTAGCCACACAAATAACAATTCTCTTTTGTGGATTTTTGTTGGTATTGATCCAAACATATTTAGAGGCTTGAATTTGCAGGATCACCACAGAGAGTATTAGTGATTTTGCACTTCACTGATTGGGTCCTTGAACAGACTCCAAGTTATTCACATGGCAGTTAGCATTTCTCAGATTTTCTGGATGGGACAGAGAGGGTAGATGGCACTAATATTTATTTACTCATTTTTTTCCAGTAAGCTTTTTGAACACACTGAGCTACATGATTTGCGTGTAACAGCTACCCAATTCCTCCTAACAACTCTATAAAACTCCTATTATACATTTGGAAACTGACACCCAGAGAGGTTAGGCAATTTACAAATGGGGTGGGAGGAGCGAGAAATGGAGAACCCGAGGTTTTAATGTAGGTCTTTCCTTAAAAATAACCAGGCTTTTGTATTATGCCGATAACCTCATGAGTGTGTTGTGTAAATGAAAACACAGCCATTAAGGGAGGGGCTAAAGGTCTCATTTGAGAATGACCTATCCCTCTAGTCACTAAGGGAATGAGAATATATTGCTGTATGGAAAACATCTTCCTCCCCTTAGGCCAGTTACCGAAACTCTCTCTCCGATATTTCTTCCTTCTGTCCTTTTCTCCACCACCCAAGACGTGTCATGAACTCCCACAGCAGGGAAATTAGGGAACGTCATTCTGAGAGTTCTCCTCAAGCATGCCTGACATCCTCATGCTTTGAATATCCGCAAAACATTTCAAAAGAGGGGATTTTTAAAAGGAGATTTAAGAAGAAGCAGGCCCGGAGTTGCACAGAGGCAGTAACGACTTCCTTGAGGTCATTCTTTCTTTCTTTCTTTTTTTCTTTTTTTTTTTTTTCTACTCTGATGTATTCTCTCCAGAGTGATAATAATCTTTTTTGAAATGCAGGTCTAAGACGGAAGGAATTTTTATCTGGAAGAGTAATATAAATTAGCTTTGACTGCCAGTTTCCACTGATTATTACTTTCCAGGCGGAATTCCTACAAATTCTTGAGGCATGACCTCCAATGAAAAAATAAAACCCCTTTAAAAACTCGTTGAGAAATTCCAGATAACTTTCACAAGAGGCTTAATTTTAGAGCATTAACACAATCTTGGTTGGAAAGATAAAACTACAATGCAGTTATTTGGTGAAAGTCATTACTTTACAATGAAGTCATTGGAGATTATTTTACTGTGCTTATCTGTCCCTTCTTTTTATTTTTTCTTTTAAACTTGGTTCCTTTCCCCCAAAACTAGTTTTATTATGCATTACTCAGTGCACTCTGGATTCACCCTTATAAAGTGTTTCAACAGATAACCAGTTGGAGGCAGCCAATGTGGTATTCAACCTACCAGGGCGAACAAATACTATTACAGGTTATTACATCATAGCAGTATGTACTATGCATTTATCACATACATCAACCAAGGTTTAAAAAAAAGGAGCCATATGAAATAATAGATTCAAAGAGATATCTGTGTATTTTGGGAAGTGATGTAGACATGCAGAAGTGAGAGTATTTGTACAAGTATTACTGAGGACCAAACAAGCAAAAGGATAGTGGTGTGTCATCCCCATTGGACAGATGGGGAAAGTTCAAATCAGAAAGGTGAAGTGATTTATCCAAAGACTCATAACTTTAAACAGTAAAGCCACAGCAATTTAAGTCCAGGAATGTCTGACTGTAGATTTGATTCTCTTCCCACCATGGAGTGTTGTCCTTTCATGAGCTGGTGTAAGCTTAGATGGTAAAACATGAAGACTTCACCACACGTGCAAAATATATCAATGGTTCAGAATGGCCCAAAGGGAAAAAGTTATCACTGCTCGCCATTTTTTCCTGAAATTTTCACTTACTTGAAGCAGATTACTTTTTTTCTTGAGGCTGATTTTTCTTGATTGTATATATTTTTTTCATCACTATTTGTATACAAATGCAATTATTGGAAAAAATTTGGTTAACTTAATCTTATCTTTTAGGGTATTTACATAATGGAGTCTGATTATCTTGTGAACATAATGGTGTTATTCACCTAAATGTATCTTTCCCATTAAAAAATATTGAGTTTTACTTATCCATCAGCAGGTGGAAAAGGGATTTATACAAGAAAAATGAAGGGGTTTTATGAATCTATGAGATTTTTTATCCTAAAATTTTCTAATTTCCTGAAGGATAAGAATAAGCCGATGATGGAATTATCTTTTAGAAATTTCAATGTTTGTTTTCTCTTTTCAAGAATGTTCATATTTTACTGGTTGGTATCCAAGAAGTCAAAATAGTTTGCCTTTCCAAGAATAATTCCATATTATTAATTCTTGAGTAATACAATCTCACAGCATGAATTACATTATACAAATGTATTCATTAATATTATTTATTAAACAACTTATTTATTCAAGCACCAAGGATACAAAAATAGATAAACATATCATATTCCCCAAGTGTTCATGATAGTCTGGAAAAAAAGGTACAGAATTACAGTACAGAATGACAAGGATAGTATCTGACGTAGAAGCGGGTGCTCTCATCATAAGTGGGCTCTCTAAATTCCCAGATATCCAGAAATAATAACTATACTGAATGAAAATCGCATTAAAGTACATGGAAGTTTTGATGATAGAGTGTGGGAAAAATACTAGCTTATTCTTACTCCATTTAAAACAGGCTCCTTTCCTTTAAACATGCTTCAGTAAATCTTTCTTCAAAAACATCTAAAGCGATTTCACATGCATTATGTTTCTTAATCTCATAGTGTTTCAGAGATGTGAAGAGGCAATCAGAAATACATTTGTTTATAATTTATAAATGAATGTCATCATAACTTCAGTTACTCCCCAGAAAAGCTCACATAGCCCTATTCTTAAAGATCCCTTAAAGTTTCACATTCCAAAAACTTCTTACATAGTCTTCTCTTTTAAAGTAATAGAGCTGTTTTTAAATGTACAATTTAAGTGTTTTTCTCATTTTTGATTCTTGGCATATTTTAAATACCTCTTTAATTTTCATGACTTGTAAGGAGGGCCAGTAACTAATTCTCCCTCTTAAAATTTCCTTAGGATTTCACAATAATCCATATTCATTTGGAATTTAAAAATAGAAACCTACACGATACAGATAAGCAAAAGCAAAGAAAGGAGGGAGAGAGAGGAGAGGGAGCGAGAGAGGGCTGCAGGGAGGATGAAATACCACTGTGACCACAAAAGGGAGGTGGGTATAGCAAGAAACAGTGGCCAGCAGTGTTAAGGCTGCAAGTTCCTCGTGACTTCGTGATAATCCACCAATTCTCTTCTGCATAAATGCAGGTCCTCCCAATATTCTTACTCTTTTCTGCTTCATTTGCAGTTAGCTCAGAGATGTTACAATAACTGTCAACTGATCTCCTTGTTTCCATCTCTCTCTTTCAATCTATTCAGATATAATTCCTAAATTAACACTTTCAAAAAGTTGCTCCTCTGGGTAAGAATTTTTAATATCTTCCCTTGTCTGATAGTATAGAATACCACTCAAGCCCTTGGTATATCCTAAAACAAATTGATTTCAGGCTTATTTCTGACTATTCCTCTACACACACTTCTTCCTCCCATGGCTCAGAGGCTCCTGATGTTGGTAGAGTGTAGGAAGACCATGGTCCTCAGAATCAAACTGATCGGGGTGCAGATCCTGCCTCCATCACCATGTTTGGTGAATCTAGGCAAGTTTCCCTATATCTGAGTCTCAGTACATTCATCTAAATAAACGCAGTATCATTGGCCTTGCAGGACTGTGAGTCATATATGTGAGAAAGGTATCTGAAGATAACCCTGCCTGATGCTGGCAGACAGTATATTCTCAATAAAAGCTACTTTCTTCTTTCCCCAATCAGATTGTCTCTTGCCCTTTCCCACGTCAAATCTTTCTGTCTGGGAAACCCACATTTTTGCTTCCTTGGATTCTTGTGTTTTTCTCTTCTTTGAAGATCCTTTGGGACACCTAGTCACAGGAATTCCTCCCCTTCCTCTGAATACCAATGTATTGTATGGTTTACTGCTTCACAGTGCACCATTTGATTCTGAGTTCTTTCTTGATGTTTTGTCTTATTTTATCATTTTTCTCTTGTATACATGGCTTCATGCATTCCTGCTTCATTTCCCAAAATAAACTATGAGTTCATCAAAAGTGGGTTCATTTACTCTGTATTCCCAGCATGCCATGCAATGCTGAGAGCAGAGAATGTATAAGTCAACGATCTCTTTCTTGAATTGATTTTTATATTTTATCATCTTCTCTAGATCTGTCCCCGAATATTTATCCATAAAATGGAATTAATTAATCAATCAATCCATTGACTCATTGTTCTCAACATAAAATATCAGGTGTCTACTATGTTCCAGACACTGGAACTCACTAGTCACTCAAGATATGGCTGTAAATAAGATAGACAAGTTCTTTGCCTTCATGGATCATTTTATATTCTAGTGGGGGAAACCCCCACAATATATAGGTAGACAAATAAATAATTTAAAAGTCATGAGTACACTGAGGAAAATTAAACCAGGTCACAGGAAAGCTAGTGACAGGTAAGCAGGGCAGTGCCTGGAATCCCCGAATGCCTGAGACTTCTTGGCCTCAAGACAGATGATCTGCAGGTGGCAATTGGCTGCTTTTTGGTAGCAGTAGCTCTGGTGGCTGCTCCCCATCTATTGTGGCCAAAGAACAGAATATGTGAGCTGAAAAGGAACTCCACAGCTCTGCAGGCCAACAATTCTCAAATACCATTTTATTACTGTGTATTTACTCAAGTGAAATCTCACAGAAGAGCCCATAACTCCTAGATCTTTCCATGGCTCCATTGAAAACCTTTGATTTGGCTTGTGTTCTTTACTATTACAAATGAGGAAACAGAGGTACAGACAGACCATAGAGATGAATGGTCAAAAATTAGGTGCCAGACAGATGTGAATGACATCATACACACCTTACAATACTTGGTTGGCTCAGTTGGCTGTTAGTTTCTTCCGTTCAAAGAAACAGTTACCTTCAAAACCAGTTTCTAACCTAGGGATCTTACTCATTGCTCCACATCAATTTTCAAAAAATTGTTTTACCCAGTATGCATAGTATTCACATAACTTACTCTTTCACCTTAGTTTCAAGCAGCTTTTAGTTGTTTTCTAAGACCAAACCAATTATAGAATAAATATTTACAATGATTTGCAAAGATAAAGATTGAGGCTGCCCAATACCCCACAGGCTCAGTTGTAAATTACCTCTTTTTTTTTTTCTGATCCTCATAATCCTTTGTATATCCCTTATGGCACCTGACACATTTTACCTCATATCATCACTGTCAAATCTTGTCTGACCCTCTACATAAGACTGAAAACTATCTGTGAGCAGCAAATCATACCTTAATAATCTTCATGGTACTCTCTGGAAAACAGTGTCATACGTTACAGTCGAAGCTAAATACCAAACATTAAATGTATCACAGATTCTGAGTTGAATTCAAACAGAGCGAGTCACTGAAAAATTATTTTGAGCATTGATAACATCATTGGCATATGTGACTAGCCTCCCAGGTGGCAACCTTGCCAAGAAAAGCATTCATTTGAATGTGTGAGATCTAGTATGTCATCAAAAGCCATTAGTATGATTTCATCGTCATGGCACCTACTTAGTGAGTGACTGTTAGGTTATTCAGAACAGGATGCTAGGTGCTCTGGGTGGGATTCAGAAGAGGTATAAAATACAGCCCATACCTTTAGCAAATTAGCAGTGTAGGCTGAGAAACAAGAGTCCCAAAATATAAAGTCACATATAATTAAGTCTAAATTGTGTAGTGAAAGTAGGTGAGGCAGAAATCCAAAGACTGATCCCTAAGTCATAGGTTGGGTAGGGAAGATGTGAGCCCCCACACTGCATTGCCGTGTAAGTGCCGAGAACTGCTTAGAGGTACCAAATCACCTACACAAACCTCTAGGGGAATGAAAACTAGTCTACACAAGGTCACAACATCATGAAACTGTCAGAAGAATGAAGAACAAAATTGGCTTTTACTTTTCCACTCAGGGAGGAGAAGGTTGGCTTGACCCAGCGCTGCAGGTTTCAGGCATTCCAGTGTCAGATGTTATTCCTAAAGGAGAAACATTCTGAGAACTTGTGAGAATGCAAAATTGTCCTTGAACAGGAGGAAGTTAGCCAAAGATTTCCCAGACATTACTCACTAGTTGGGCATATCCCTCAACATACAAGGCTGACTTATGCCATGTCACTGAAGGGACTGTGGTCTATTCTTATATAGACTTGGGCGCAATAAATTAGGAATGGGAAGGGCCAGAATTTCTGATATGGAGATGAAAGGTAAAGGTCTTAAAGGGGTAGATCACAAAAGGAGAATTTTAGAGCACCCAGGCGATGAGATTTCACTTGCATCACAGGGTAATTAAACCATCAGGAGCTGTAGGCACCAACACCCTCTCTATCTCTCAGTGTGCAGACTAATTTCTAATTAGGATAAAGAAGAATATAAAATGTTTTTTATAAGTCTTTAGCCTGAGCAGAAAGTTAGAAAGGGGATATGCTGATAAAGTAAAAATAGCTAAAGGTGCTTACTTCCCAAGATTCTTCATTTATCTAGAGAATTTGCTCTTTGAGCACAAAATTGGATACAACTTTCAAGGACTTCCCAAAATTATTGTGGAGGGTAGAACTGCTGACATGAAACACTAAAATAGCTCCACAAACCTTAAGCTGATGCACACAACTGGACTGCTCAGAGCACTGGCTCGGCGGCAGGAGATGGTGTACAATGCATTAAGTATTTATTGAAAAACCTGAAGTTGCCACACAGAGATTTGTTAACTATTTACTGTGTACTGGGCTCTATACCAGGTGCCGAGAGAGGATGAGGGAAGTACAAGGCTGCTGCCTCTGCTGAGAAGAACCTAAAATGGTGGAATGTGGCCATCCAATCAGTTCAAGACATGAATAGAACAAAATGGCTAGATAAGAAAGAATTCCTGCTGCCTAACTAACAAGAAGATGGGACATCAGTTTTTTCCTTTCTTTGAACTTTAATGGAAAAATCTACTCTTCATGAGTCCCCAGCCTGTTGGACTTGGACTGGAATTATACCATCATCTCTCCTGGGTCTCCAGCTCAGTGACTGTAAGTTTTGGAACTTGTCAGCCTCCATTATCACATGAGCCAAATCCTTATAATAGATAGATAGATACAGAGATAAATATTCTACTGTTTCAGTTTCTCTGGAAAATGGTTAGTATTACAGAGGGCACCCTCAATGAACATATTACTTGATAAGCTGTGAATGTAATTTTTGGTCACACACACCCCCAAAGTGGTAAATAATTGTGTATGTGTATGTTTACATATATCGCCATCTCATCCCTTATTTTCTATTTATTTTTTTGAGATGAGTCTCACTATGTCACCCTCAGAATAGTGCTGTGGTGTTACAGCTCACAGTAACCTCTAACACTTGGACTTAAGCTATTCTCTTGCCTCAGTCTCCCAAGTAGCTGGGACTACAGACACCCTCCACAATGCCCGGCTATTTTTTGGTTGCAGTTGTCATTGTTGTTTAGCAGGCCTGGGCCGGGCTCAAACCCACCAGCCTGGGTGTATGGAGCCAGCACCCTACTCACTGAGCTACTGGCACTGAATCCCCTTATTTTTGTAATAGGTTCATAAACTGGGCTTTGAAAAGTTTTACATTGGAAATTCCAAACTGGTCTTGAGCAATGGAAGTATGTGGCAGAGAGCACTAGCTGAGCACCAAATCCATTTCTTCTTCCTCAGAACGCAGCATGGCTACCCTTCCCAGCAGCCTCATGTGTGACTAAGTTCCAATATATACCTCATCAAGGTGTGGCCCATCAAGATCGCTTACACAAGATTCGTCATGCTCTTTTCTGTTCAGTGGTGATTCTAGTCATGTATTGAAGATAATGAAAAGTGATACGAAAGGAATCTTAGTCCTTGCAGCAACTAGAAGAGAGCTAATCAGGAATACCTGCTTTGGATTTTACATAAATGAAAAATCCACATATTTTGTTAAGCCACTGAGATTTGGGGAGTTATACTATTCTGTAACCTTAGCTCATGGCTGGTGTTACCTAATTAATAGCCAGTATCATTGGAATAAGGGGAGAAGTAAGAATGTCAGAGAACAAGATTCATTTTCAGGGTGGAACTTTTAAAATTATTTGAAACATCCATTTCAAAACACAGGAATCACACATTAGCTTACTAAAATCTAGCTGTTCCCGTGTGGTGCTTTTTTTATGTAGACAAGAAATCAGATGCCACAGAAACTCAAATGATAGATTGGTGACTTGGTTAGGAATCCTAGGCTTAGGTTGATCTTCTGTCGTGTTACCAACACTAAACTGATTACATTTCCTGTTTAATTCAGATAAATTTAATATGTAACAGGTAGTTGCAGTGTGCTCTCTGGGAAAGAATATCGTTTGGGAACTCTCCACGTCTGTTATTGGGATGATAACACTTCTCAGTGTGTTGCTGAGATCAAAGTGCTACACACTGGTAGGAAGGGATTAGTTTTGACTATTTTCAAGGTGACACCAATATCATGCCTATTTATGGGGGTGCTGAATAGTAAATCCAAGTTTTCGCTCCCTCACCTCTTCACACACAGCTAGCCAACTTTTTTACCTGGGGTCCCAGTGGTTTTCCAGGAACCTGTGGACCTTACCTCATAAGAACCCAAATAGGTGCTTGTGGGTCTGAATAGCTGATTAGAGTTGGAAGATGTGGCAAAAGCGAGCATGCAAGCATCCTGGAAGCAGGAATGCAGAGATCAAAAGACCAAGGCCTGTGAACAAAGTAAACAAAATGGGAATGCTTTGAGGATAGCTGGAGCCTGCCCTTATCTTGCTTTGTCCAGCCTGGACTTCAAAGGACATTTTGTGACTCAGAGCAACTAAATGACTAAAAGCAAAGGCTATGCCATGAATTATAGAGTAAGAGACAAAAAAGGAAATGATGGGGAAATCTTGATAAAAAGTGAAGTGAAATAAAACTCATCTTTATAATTTTCATATTTTCATAAGTGTACATTCCTTGCCCCTATCAGAAAACTTAACAATACATATAGGAAAGTAGTTAAGAAAACAGTTTTTAGTGTCAGAAAATGCTGAGTTAGCATCTTACTTTAATCATTTATTCTCTGTGGTCTCTTGGGAAAGTTAACTCTTAGTGGCCTCCATTTCCTTATTAAAGTGAAAATAATAGTTCTTATGTCTAAGACTTGCAAAGAAGGAATAAACGTATCAATGCAGGCAAAGCATTTAGCACAGTTCTTGGCACATAGTGAGACATATTAAACATTAGCTTTGACTCTCTTTAGCTTATCCTTTTCCAGAATTTTGGCTTATGCATTTTACATTAGCCTCCCTGTGGTCTTATCATTGCATTAAATTATTGCATATCATGTTCCTTCCTTTGTTTTCTAAAGAGTTGTTTCTCACTGAGGCTGAACATAGAGTTTGTATTTAACCACAATCTTTCTCTGTCAGTCATAGAATGGAAAGCAAGTAAGAAGAGTTATATTTTTCTCTGAACTTTAGTTAGAAGCAACAATATCACCTAAAAAAATGGTAAAATATGAACATGCATGAACTGTGTTTGGCGCTTTAATCCTGTGGTCCCCCAACCCCTGGGCTGCACAGTTTCACTGCCTGATCTCTGTCCCTACCCCATCTCTCACCCCTTCACCCTTCCCCATGCTGGGAGGGAGGGACTATTTCCCCATCAGTGGAAAAATTATCTTCCATCTAACTGGTCCTTGGGGACTCCTGCTTTAAACTATACATCACAGATTGACTATCAATTTCTTATTGACCATCAATTTCTTATTTAGAGCAACTTTTACCAGTAGCAAGAATGTTCCGGTTTGGAATTAGTAGTCTGGCAGATTCCAAATTCAGCATAGTATGAGTGTTCTTGCCCCCTCCCCTACACCAATCCTAATCCTTGGTATCATCCACACATGAGTTTGCCTTCTCTATGATGTCGTAATTTTCTTTAAAGTGGGCACCATGTCCTTTTCAACTTTCCATCACTCTCCTTTTAGATATAGCAGACTCCTAATCAAAATTTTAAAGAAGATGAAAGGCTTAATAAATTTAATTTGACTCATAGTTTAAAAATGCATCATCATTATACTGCCAGTCATTAGATATTAATGGAGAAAGTTTCAATATCCACATGACTAAACACACATTTCCTGACCACCTGTTTTGGACCTGGTACAGTGTACTTTTCTTTCCTCTATTTCATATAGCCCTCAACTAAAAATAGGATTGGTTAAATAAATATAATACATTTACAAACAGGCATTTCACTGCTAAAAATATCTTCTGCTAACACTATTTTGAATTATGTAATTTAAAAATATATATTATGTGAACAAAAAAACCCTTTGGAATGTTTCAGTGGATCATCAGTTGTTCTCATTGGAGTGGGGATTAGTCTCATCATTTCACTTTCTGAACTCTTGCTGAACTGCTGTCAAAGGAAGAGACTTGTGGAAAGAGAAGAAAGAGGAAGAGTTAATGGTGGTGCACTGGACAGATGAGAATGTGCCTTCCCAAGTTTGGTGCCTTGGGAAGTTGAGGGGAAGGACACAAGGCAGTAGTCCAGGGACAGGGAGGGCATAGACTTTTGAAAGGAGCCAGGGCATGTGAGGGCTGTTGAGAGGTGAAAGGGTCAGGGGGTATCCAAGAACGAATGAGTGGGAGGACAACATGGCTAAACTTCACTCTGAAATTTGTCCAGGGGACCAAAGGATTCTTTTCTCTGCTTCTTTAGGTAAAGCACACCTTTCACACCAGATTTTCTGTTCCTTCTTCCCCCTCAAAACAAAAATGTAAAGGACTTACCACATCATTTCTGGAGTTGGCGAAGTGGAGAGGTCTCAGTGAAGGCTGTTTCCAGTGAGCGGCTACACGATGCAGGCAGACCCCTGGGAAGACTACACCCAACCAGGCCTCAGGCTGGGGGTCCAGTAGAAACCGAGCATCCTGGAAGAGTGTTCTGGGGCCCTGGTCTCCTTCCCCTCTGGGATTACTGTGGGGAAGGAGGAGGCAGCAAAGCTCTCTACCTCTTTATTCTAAAGCACTTTTGTTGCCACCTTGTCCATTTTTCCAGCACTCCTGAGATTTTTTTATTCCAAATCGAACAGTGGGCAAACCTTGTGACATTAGATGGTATTGGGATAAATATGTACCCTAAAGGGATAGGCTGGGCTGGGGAAGAGAGAAATTTTTCTCCTTATGGACTACTTGTGGTCTCTTTGGAGCTCTAGAGAGGAAACAACAAAAATGATAACTAACAAGAAAACTTACTGTGTGACTGCAGTGAGCAATCTCATCACTATGACTACCAATTGCAATCTTTACAGTGATTATTAATAATGATGCTGCTGATAACAATACAGTCTCTTTACCAGGCCTTCTCTTTCAGCATCTCTATTTTCATTTAATGTTTCAAGTTATTGCGGCTATGCCTCATCTTACCTGCCCAACAGTAAGTTCTTGGAAAGCAGAACTCATCTTTCTGTCTCAATCATGTTTTCAACCATTTGTGCCATTTAGTATAAAACCTTTCACTCTGACACTAGGGAAGTGATGGCATAGAATAAAAAATCATAAATGAAAGAGCATTGTCTTTGAACAAATGGAAAAGTATTCCTTTTCTACCTCACAGCTAAACTGTAGATCATCAGGAATGGTGTACTCCCCTTCAGAGTTAGGGTTATGTTGAGTTTTGTCTTAAACAAATAGAGGGTTTTATACTTCTCAAGCCACCTTAAAGTATGGCTCCATCCTCATATTGATTAAATAGCAGTCAGAAGATGGCAGGCCTGCCTCCAGCAGCACACCCAAATTCCAGAAAGAAGGGAAGGGCCAAGTAAAAAAGCTAGCACTAAAGAGAAATGCCTTCTCATAACTGGCTTTCCCAGAAGACCTATTCCCTGATAGTTATGACATTGGCTGGGATTGTGTCACAGGACCATACCTATCTATGAGGAAAATTAGAAAACATGCACTCAGCAAATCAGATATTCAGTCTGCTTATCAAGAAAGAATGGATAATGAGTAGGCAACTGATGCTCTTTGCAACTTTTTCCCCCTTATAAAATTGAAAATATATTACCTACCCTACAGTGATTTAGGAAGTTTAAATGAGATAATTTATTTGTACACTATCTGCCTCATAGCAGGCCCTGAGCAATATTTGATATCTCTACTTCCTTGTGTATAATAGATAATAAATATTAGTTAAGAGAACAAATACTGGCTCAGCGCCCGTGGCTCAAGGGGCTAAGGCGCCAGCCACATACACCTAAGGTAGCAGGTTTGAATCCAGCCTGGGCCCACCAAACAACAATGACGGCTGCAACCAAAAAATAGCTGGGCATTGTGGTGGGTACCAGTGGCCCCAGCTACTTGGGAGGCTGAGGCAGGAGACTTGCTTGAACCCAGGAGTTGGAGGTTGCTGTGAGCTGTGATTCCACAGCACTCTACACAGGGGGACAACTTGAGGCTCTTTCTCAAAAAAAAAAAAAGAGAACAAATACTTATAGAAATTAAAGTTTTTGGAGAATTTTCAGAAATAATATCACCAACATGTCTGTAGATTTCACACAATCCATATTAAAATTACACAGGCACTTTTCATATAAACATAAAAAAAAACTACAATACACATGGAATCACAAAAGCTAAAGTAACCTTGAGCAAAAATATCAAACCTTGAGGCATCACAATTTTTTTGTTTTTTTTAAGACAGATTCTCACTCTGGATAGAGTGCCATAGCATCATCATAGTTCACAGGAACCTCAAACTCCTGGACTCCAGTGATCCTCTTGCCTCAGCCTCCTGAGGATCTGGGACTATAGGCACTTGCCATGATGCCCACATAGTTTTCCTATTTTTAGTACAGTCGGGGGTCTCTCTCTTGCTCAGGCTGGTCTTGAACTCCTGAGCTCAAGCAATCCACCTGCCTTAGCCTCCCAGAGTGCTAGGATTACAGGCATGAGCCACTGCACCCAGCCAAGGCGTCAGACTTTCTGATTTCAAATTATGTTACAAAGAGTAATCAGAATAGTATGGTACTAAAATAAAAACAGATGCATACACAAATGGAAGACAACAGGCACCCCCCCCAAATAAGCCCACTTGCATACAGTTAACTAATCTTCGACAAAGTTGCCACAAATATACAGTGCAGAAAGGATGATCTCCTCAATAAATAGTGTTGGAAAAATAGGATATTCACACGCAAAGCATAAAAAATAAAATTGGATCCTTATCTTGCATCACACACAAAAATCAGCTCAAAATAGATTAAAGGATTTAGTGTAAGATGTAAGACCTGAAACCATATAACTCCTAGAAGAAAACATAAGGAAAAAGCTCCATGACATTTGAGAATGATTTTTTGATATGATACCAAAAACATAGGCAACAAAAGCAAAAAATAAACAAGCTAGACCTTATCAAACTAAAATGTTCCTGCATACCAACAAAATGAAAAGGCAACCAGTGGCATGGGAGAAAATATTTGCAAACCACATGTGAAATAGAGATTAATGTTCAAAATATATAAATAACTCATGTAGCTCAATAGCAGAAAAATAAGTAACATTGTTTAAAAACTGGGCAAATCCTAGACAGATGTATTTCCAAGGAAGATGAGCAGATGACCAACAGGCACAGGGGAAGGTGCTCCACAGAACTAATCATCAGTGAAATGCAAACCACTGAAATCACAGTGAGGTATCATCTCATACTGGTTAAGATGGCTGTTATCCAAAAGTCAAAAGGTAAGCATTGGGTAGGGTGTGGAGGAAAGGGAATACCTACATATTGTAGGTATGAATATAAATTGGTATAGCCATTATGGGAAAACAACACAGAAGTTACTCAAAAAACTCTAGATTGGACTACCACATCATCCAGCAATCCGCTTCTGGATTTGGATCCAAAGGGAATAAAACTGCTATCTCAATAGATGTTTCCATGCCTATGTTTATTGTAGTGTCATTCACAATAGCCAATATATGGAAACAACCTAAATGTTCATCAGTGGATGAATAGATAAAGAAATGTGCACACACACACACCCCACAGAATATTATTCAGCTTTACAAAAGAAGAAAATTTTCCCATCTGTGACAACATGGATGATCTTGGAGGACATTATGCTAAATGAAATAAGACTAACACAGAAAGACTAATGCTGTATGATCTCACTATATGTAGAATCTTAAAAAATTGAACTTATAGAAAATAAGAGTTGAAGGTTAGTTATCAGGGTCAGGGGATTGGGAGCAACAAAGATATGTTGGTCAAAGGGTAAAAAATTGCAATTACAAGATGAATACATTCTGAAACCTAATGTATAGCATGGTGATTATAGTTAATAGTAAAGTACCATATTCTTGAAATTCACTAAAGAAGTTGATATGGATATATTGATTAGCTTGACTGTGGAAATCACTTCATAGCATATATCAAAACATTGCACATAGTACACTTGAATATATACGTGTACAATTTTTTTGCCAATTTTACCTTGATAAAGCTGAAAAATAAAAAATAAATTTTTAAAAACTAGATTTTTATAACATTTTATGATTTTTCAGAAAGTTTTTACATACATGATTTTATTTGGTGATATATTGTCAATATGGGTCTAGTGTATCTGAATAGAGCCTTTAATGCAAGAGATTTTGACTCAGCAGGCCTGGAAAGAAGTCTAAAAATCCTGTATTTAACAAATACAGTAGCTAATTCTGATGCAAGTGATTCATGGAATTTTTTTGAAAAACAGTGCCTTAACAGAAGCATTTGAATAATTACTACATTTTTTAATATCTGTGTGTTTTCATGTGTGTGTGTATATATATTTTGAGGAGGTTAATTCCATAAGCTTTGCTGTGGGTAACAAGCAGATTCTACCATCAATGAGAAATATAACATATTTTAAATATTATTGGGATTACCAAATTAAGGTTGAAACCAAAAATGACTTTTCTGTCTTTAAAAAGTGTGACAGTATTATTATAGAAACAGTACTTTGCAAGAACAGCTGAGATAAAGTTCAAAAGCTAACCTCACCAGGATTTATATAAATTTTGACAATTCCATTTTTTTATGAAATTAGGAAATTTTGGCTAATTAAACAATTTCCAGTTGGTAAAAGATACATTGGTGTCGATCTTCACCTAGCAAATTTGACTTCTGGTTTCTAAGGAGAAAAAAAACTCCTCTTAAAAAACTTTCACAAAATAACTCCCAAGGCTTTTTGCACATCAACTAGCTCTTGCAGAAACAAATATTGATGAGGTAAGTGTAAGAAATTTGGTAACATATGGATTAAATTTCCCTTAAAATAGACATGATTTTAAAATTAAGGGCAAACAAGTTCTTGGTAAAATATGAAAACATGTTTGGTTTTCCTTGAACCCAAAACACAATTTGAAAAATAGTTCAAGATGTCTACCAAACCCCCAAAACAGCTGGTTTCACCCATCTTTAGTTTCAAGATATGAACTATTGGGAATTATGATTATTAGAAATATTACAAAAATATTAGTAGGTATTGGCAAAATGTCAGAGACAAATGAGGAAAGAGAAAATCTTTAGAAATAAGCAAATTGTGTTATGACTTATGCCTTCAAAAACTCCGAGGTAGACTATCTTGTCCCTTAATACCTAATAAAATAATCTACATTTCTTATTATATTTCAGGAAAAAAATTTAATGAAAAATATGGATGAATAAATACTTCAAGAAAACAGATCATAATAAAATGAAAAAAAATAATGCCTTATTCCAAGGGGGAAAAAAAAACAAAGACAGCAAACTACATGTACTTATAAAGAAAGACTTACCTTAAATTTCTTATAATATCATTCTTTAGTGTCAGATGCTCCTACAAAGTTTGAGTATAATAGGTTGACTCAGTTGAACACTGGTACTAACAAAATTAAAGTCATGATATTTTTCACCAAATTCTTTTTCTGTATTAATTAAAATGACCATTTTCCTCCTCTTCATTCTGTTCATGTGGAATATTACATTGACCAATTTTTGTATGTCAAACCATTCTTACATTCCAGGAAAAGCCTCACTTGGCCATAATGTTTAATCCTTTTAATATGCTACCGAGTTTTAGGGTTTGCTACTATTTCATTACAGATTTTTGTATCCATGTTCATAACAGATATCAATTTGTAGTTTTTTTTTTCTTTTTTCTCAAAGTATCTCACTGGATTTGGTATCAAGGTAATCCTGCCCTCACAGAGAGAGTTAGGATGTGCTCTATACTCTTGAATTTTTTGGAAAAGTTTGGAAGTATTGTTATTCATTCTTTTTAAGTGACTTTTTTTTTTTAAGTGGAGCCATCCAATCTGAGGCTTTTCTTCATCAAAATATTTTTATTTTCATAACAGTGGTGTTTATAGTAGCTAAAAAGTGGAAGCAACACATATGTCTATTGATGGACACATGGGCAAGCAAAAATGTGGTGTATATATACTGTGGAATATTATTCAGCCTTAAAAAAGGAAATTCTGTCACATGCTACAACATATATGAAGCTTAAGGCTATTCTACAACATGGAAAAAAGCCAGTCACAAAAAGACAAATACTGAATAATCCCACTTGTATGAGATACATAGAGTTTTCAAAATCATAGAGACAAGAGATGGAGCAAGATGGCAAACCAGAAGGATCATTCAGATTTCCTAGAATGACTGAGGAAAAAGAGAGAACTCAGCCATACCTGGCAGGGGGACCTTACCAGAATCATATAGGGAACACAGTGAGGAGGAGGTGAGCTGGATACAGTGTATGACCCAGAGTGGTGGAAATCTGATGAATTAGGCAAGTTATTATGACTAGCTGGGATCAGCTTACCCCTCAACAGAGGTCTTGTATGGGAGGAAGATTTTCCAGAGTTATCAGTTCTGAGGGGAACCTGCATATTGGGTAGAAAGCTTGGAAGAGTGGGGGGATAAAAACAGTATAGAGCAACCAGATTTGAACGTCAGTTGGAGTGTTTTGCCATAGG
The DNA here is from genome assembly GCA_963574575.1 of Galagoides demidoff. Lineage (NCBI taxonomy): Eukaryota > Metazoa > Chordata > Mammalia > Primates > Galagidae > Galagoides > Galagoides demidoff. Next base: position 57,130 of record CAUYQV010161047.1, read on the forward strand.
TTTTATGACTGGCGAGGCAGCCATACTGAGAAGATTTTGGCAGCCAGGAGTCTGCCATTGTGGGAAGGTCGTGAGAAGGTCTTAGCAAGGGCCTAAAGCATGGCAGTCTTAATTCTGCCTTCAGGGATCAGAACCCCACTCATGGAAGGGGTGGAGGGACTCCCACACCCCAAAGAAACTGGACACAGTGGGAACTCTGAGATCTGCTTCTGAAGGATTCTTGTCAGCTTTAAGATACCATCCCAGCAGGATCTGAATTCTGAGGAGACACTTAGGTGATCACCAAGGCAAATAAGTTTGGAATAAGGACCATAGAGGGTGATGACTGTTGTCTCTCTCCTAAAATAACCACAGCACCACCTGGTGTCCAGTGACATATTGCAACACAAAGAGGAAGGACTTCCATTTGAAACAAAGGAGGCAATGAGAAGGAGAAAGGAGGACAAGGAGGTGAACAAGAAGAAAGAACACATGAGGAGGAACCATCAGAAAAATTCAGGCAACATAAAAAATCAAAACAGAGGAAATCCTTCAAGGGACCATGAGGCATCAACTGCAAAAGACTCCACCTATAAAGAATTAATGGACTTGGCAGAAAGGGAATGTAAAATATGGATCATAAAGACAATAAAAGAAATGGATGAGAAAAAGGAAAGACAGAACCAAAAGTCAGACAAGAGATAAGAAAATATAGAAAGGATATGGTGGGGCTTGAGGAAATGAAGGAAACAATCAGGGAATGTAAAGATGCAGTAGAAAGCACCAATAATAGGTTAGACCACTGAGAAGAAAGAACCTCAGAGCTAAAGGATAAAGTTTTTGCATTAACTCAGGTAGTTAAAGGGACAGAAAAGAAGAGAGAGAAAGAAGAACAGGCACTCAGAGAACTATGAGACACCATGAAATGTGCAAACTTATGAATAATAGGAATTCCTAAAGGGGAAGAAGATTGTTGCAAAGGAATGGAAGCCCTACTATAGACTATCATAAATAAAAACTTCCCAAGTTTTACTAAAGACAGGACACACTCCTTTCAGATGGATATCGAAACCTGGGTCATCACAACTCAAGCAGAGTGTCTCCAAGACACATTGTAATGAACCTGTCCAAAGTCAAAAGGAAAGAAAAAATTATATGAGCAGCCAGAAGTCAGTGCCAGCTGATTTACAGAGGCAGAGCCATTAGGATGACAGCAGACTTTTTAACTGAAATCCTCCAATCCAGAAGAGCATGGTCATCCACCTTCAACATCCTTAAACAAAACAATTTTCAGCCCAGAATTCTGTATCCTGCTAAACTAACCTTTGAAATGGATGAAGTCAAATCTTTTGTGGATATACAAGCAATGAGGAAATTTGCCACAACAAGACCAGCTGTACAGGAAATACTTAGACCTATTCACAGCACTGACCACTGACCACTGGTGGTCCAAATGGACCACCAGCAAAGTAAACACCCAAAAGCTAAATGTCAGAACTTAGCTTCCACAATGGCACAAGGGATAAAACTACACAATGGACTTTCACAAAATAAGATGAATAAAACTCCACCAAACTTATCTATTCTTTCAATAAATGTCAATGGATTGAATTCACCACTGAAGAGGCATGGGCTGGCTGATTGGATAAAAAAGCACAAGCCATCCTGATGCTGTCTCCAGGAAACACACCTAGCTCTGAAGGACAAATCAAGACCTCAGGGTTAAGGGGTGGAAAACAGTATTTCAAACAAATGGATATCAGAAGAAAGGAAGGGTTGTAATCTTATTTTCAGATACAAGCAGATTTAAAGAAATTAAAGTTAAGAAAGACAAAGATGAATACTTTACAATGGTCAAAAGAACAAAACAAGAAGACATTCTCTTCTTCGGCAAAGAAGAAATCAAACCTCAGCAAAAATAAGACAATAGAAATTATACCTTTTTTGTTCTCAGATCACAAGGCAATAAAGGTGCAACTCAACACCAACAAAAACATTCATCTTCACATAAAGACTGGGAAATTAAACAATCTTACACTTAATGGTAGTTGGGCTCATGAAGAGATGAAAGAAGAAATCATTAAATTCCTCACACATAACAACAATGAAGACATAAGCTACCAAAACCTGTGGAATACAGCAAAAGCAGTCATGAGAGGGAAATTTATCACATTAGATGGCTGCATTCAAAAAAAAAAAAGAAAGACAATGCATCATCAACCACATGAACCATCTTATGGAATGGAAAAAGAAGAACAATCTAATCCCAAATTCAGCAGAAGAAAGGAAATAACCAAAATTAAATCAGAGATGAATGAAAGTGAAAACAAAAGAGTCATTCAGAAAACCATAAAAATTGGGTTTTGAAAAAATAAATAAAATTCAATAATCCTTTGGCCAGACTAACTAAAAACAGAAAAACAAAATCTGTGGTAACCTCAGTCAGAGACGATAAAGGGGAAATAACAATAGACGCCAGAAAGATATAAGAGATCATCTTGGAGTACTATAAGAAACTCTATGCCCAGAAATTTGACAATGTGGAGGAAATGGATTAATACCTGGAATCACACCTTCACCCTACATTTAACCAAGAATAAATAGATCTCCTGAACAGACCAATTTCAAGAGACTGAGATTGAACAAACAATAAAAAAATCTCCCAACAACACAACAACAACAACAAAAACAAAAATGTCCTGCTCTAGATGGCTTTATGCTAGAATTCTTATCAAAACTTCAAAGAAGAGCTTATACCCAAATTCCAGAAATTATTCCAAAAAATTGAGGAGGAAGGAATCTTTCCCAACACGTTCTATGAACCAAACATCACCCTGATATCAAAACCAGGAAAAGACCCAACTAAAAGGAGAACATCAGACCAAATTCACTAATGAATATAGATGCAAAAATTCTCAATAAAATCCTAGATATTAGGTTACGGCTACACATTAAAAAAATCATTCATTATGATGAAGTAGGTTTTATCCCAGGGATGCAAGGCTGGTTTAACATACACAAGTCCATAAACACAATTCACCATATCAATAGAAGCAAAAAGACCATATGATCCTCTCAACAGATACAAAAAAAGCGTTCAATAAAATTCAGCATCCTTTATGAGGATAGGTTTGAGAATTTCCTGGAGAGCTGGTTTAGTTATGGCAGATTTCTTCAACATGTGCATGTCATTAAAGTATTTAATTTCTCCATCATAGATGAAACTGAGTTTAGCTGGATACAAGATCCTGGGTTGAAAGTTATTTTGTTTTAGGAGATTAAAAGTCAATGACCATCCTCTTCTAGCCTGAAAGGTTTCAGCAGAGAGATCTGCAGTCATTCTAATACTCTTC